>SKCR01032576.1:0-33386 GCA_019454045.1 Zanthoxylum bungeanum | reverse complement strand
TAAATAAAATAACAGGACTCTCTGGAGGCAATTCGGGGCCAAAACAGTGGAAAACGAACAAAAGGGCAAAAATGTAAATTTCCTACTAAAATACGATGTTTTGCTAAAATACACCGTTTTTCTAAAATACGCCGTTTTGCTAAAATGCGCCATGCTAAAATGCGCCGTTTGCTAATATGCGTCGGATACTGCTAACATGCGCCGGACACGTGGACCAATCAGAGAAGTTTTGCTATCATGCGACATTGCTAACATGCACTGCCATGTGTCAATATCACAGCAAATCATGCTAACGTGCGTCAGACACGTGTCACCATCACATGCTGCCGACAATCATCATCAACACGTGTCAATGATGATGTCAGCATCGCGATGCACAATAACTTTCTGCATCGCGATGCCGATATAATTATTGAGATGTCGATGCTGACCCAGCCACGTGTCCTCATCTCCGAACATTTTGTGCCATGCGTCCACCATCAACTGCGCATCGCGACGCGTAAGGTTGCACGCGTCGCAATGCATGAGACCAGATTTTCCCTATAAATAAAGGCCGAATTTCAGTTGTAAACTCATACTTTCTTCTAAGGGATTCCTTAAGAATACTCTGAAGATTGTATCTTGTTTGTTTATTTACAGCTTTTAGTATTTAATTTTCACATTTGCACTTTCTTTTATTTACTTTTCAGTCTTTACTTTTCAGCAATGAGGAGGTAAATCCCCCTTGTTGGGGTGAAAGGTTAAGCTTTTATTACTAATATTTAGATTAATCTCCCTTAATTATAATATAATAACTATTTAAAACCTGACTTAATGAGGATACCGCCTTATGGTCGGTTGGACTTAATGAAATTGGTTTTAAACTGACTAAACTGGATACCACATGTATGGTTGGTTGGAATTAATTATTAATTTGATTTAATCAGGATACCGCCTATATGGTCGGTTGGTAATATCACTCAAAGTTAATATATTATAATAAAGGAGATATCTAAAGTAGTAGTAATAAAAGTAGATCCTCTAACCCTAGCATTTTCTTTTATTGTACTTTTCTCTTTTTAATTTCCAGCATTTACTTTTTATCATTTACTTTATTTAAGCTTTTATTAGCCTTAGATATGTGTCGTAACTAAGTCCATTAACTGGGGTTGTGATGAATTCCAATATCACCGGTTTATAAGAGGTTATTTTATAGTTTGGGTAATATAAAAGGTTTATTTATTAAGTCTTAAGCTTAATGCTTCTTGTTAACTGGGTATTAGTAAGATTGATCTGGTAAACTTAAAATAAACTTGACAAATGAATTTTAGGTTTCATCCTTAGACTTAATAGCCCACGATCTTCCTTGAGGATAAATAACCCTTTAATAGATTTCCTTACAGGATAGACATATACCTTTCGGGCGGGGGTAACCACAATTGGAACTTAATCTTAATGAATTCAGGTAACTTGGTTAACATAGACATATGATTACTTGGTTTATACTATGTATTTGCATCTGACCATCGACATATGCTTTTGCATAATTTCGTGTTCCATTTTAGTAAACCAATATATTACACAAACATTAGATAACTACTTCATCTTTAAAAGACATTGGAAGAATTCACAACCGTAGATAGTTTAATAATATTGAATTTTCCTCAATCTACTTCTGTGTTATTTTATTTTCTTGTTTTAAATTTAAAGTCACCATCCAAACAAACAACCAATCCATTAGATACTTGTAAAAATTTGGCTTCATAAATTAATAGTTTAGGTATTAAGTCCTCGTGGGATCGATACTTTTTATACTACTTAAACAATACGTGCGCTTGCGTTATACGCGTATGATTACGCCGGTCAACATATCCATATCTTGACTTATCATCATTGAAAGTCACGAAGTATGTTAAACCATCATGAGCGACATGATTTAATGGACCACACACATCACTATGTACTAGTTCCAATAAATCTTCAGCACTGTGTCCAATACCAAGAAATGGGGCCTTTGTCATTTACCATTCGATACATGACTCACAAATCGGATAAAGATCTTCGGTAAGATCTTCAATCAAACCATTATTAATAAATTTTGATAGACGTCTAACACTTATGTGGCCCAATCTTATATGACATAATTCAGTATTATTTAATTCAGATCTTTTAGTCGTATTTTCCTCTATATTAAAGACATCTCTATATGTTTCAAAAATATAATGACCGTTAGATAAAGAACATTCACATATCAAATAGTTGTTTTTATAATATAAACATAAAGCACAGTCTTTAATATTTAATATATATCATTCTTTATCTAATATCGGTAACGATATTATCTATTTGATAAGAGAGGTTACATAATAACAGTCATGTAGAATTAATTTACATTTATTAGGGAGATCTAAAATAATTGTTCTTATGGCCTTAACATCCAATGTCTCACCATTCTCAACTCTAAGCTAGATCTCCTCTATGTTTAGCCTTTTTTAACTCTCATGGCTTGCATGTAGTTGCAAATCTGAGTGGGACTATCGGTGTCTAACACCCAACCACTATTTGCATTTAAGGCTAATGAGATATCCATAATAGGAAAAATACAAAGCGTACATGAGGTTCTTGCTTTTATTTTTAGCTCTGGATAATCACGTTTCCAATGTCCAGACTCCTAGAAATGTAGACATGTATCACTAGCTACACGCGGTCTTGTAGTTTGTTTCTTCGAGTATTTCTTCTTATTTTCCATTTTAATATTCTTAGACTTTCTATAAGTCTTTGAATAGCTTGCTTCACCATGTAGGTACAAAGTGAGATTCATTTTCTTCAAATCATGTTCCGTCAAGCGTAACATGTTGTGAAACTCTTTATATGTGGCTTGCATTGAATGCATCACAAAGCCAACATATGTACCGAGTAAAGAAGACAAAATCAGATTTCGACCTAGCCTTCCATCTAGCATAATATCATGTCATTCCAAATATTGGATCTGGTCTATCATGATTAAAACATGAATGCTAACAACTCTTTCATCCTTGAGCGTAGAATGCAATAATTCCTTAGACCTCTGATATATCTCAATTTCTTGATTTGCTTCGAACAACTCATTGAATGTTCTTATAATGCTTTAAGCATTTGGTACATCTATGTACTGTCTAAGCAAATTAGGAATAATTTTGACAGACATTGGATTGAGCATAACATACCTTAATTGTTCTAACTCCAAGATAAGGTGATTGTTCATCTCATACTTTAAGTAGTTCGAGGCTCCTTTCAGTTTATTGGAATCCAAAAGCCGTGCTAATGGATTTGCGGCAACCTTCTATAAAACAACAATTAAACACTAGCAAAATATTTTCATTTTAATATAAAAACACTAATACAATTATAGATTTTAAATATATTAGTGCCCTCCAACTACTTTACGTAATTCCGTAATCTCCCTTAATAGAAAAATAGAAATTTGACAATCAAAATTTCATAGTGGGAAGTGGATCCCATGACATTTACTCTAGCCTCACAATAATGACAGTCTTGGATTTCATAAACTCATTAGGTAGACCTCAAAGGTCAATCACATTCATATGACTCCTAAGTTTGGTCTTGAACTGTTTCTTATCCTCACAATAATGACGATATTAGATTAAGACGTGTTCCAGGTGTATACTTGTCAGTGTGCACTAATGAGTTTCGTAAGTACACCCTTCACAATAATAACGGTATTGGGTGACTACGTCAACAAATCACGCTACATCTAATATTTTACCGGAGCGACCTAAGTTTCGACCACTTATCCCTTCACAATAAAGACGATATTGGGCATAAGAAATAATAACTCATTCATCTTCGTATTAACAAGACAGACCATCCAATAATGCTCTAACATTATTATATATTACTTAAAATAAAGTAATCACCTAAATCACAGAAGGTTTATGACAATCAAGTCATTGACAAGGCTTGGGTCAAAATAAAATTTTAATTTAAAACATGCAATGCATATCTAATATTACTTATGC
This sequence comes from Zanthoxylum bungeanum, assembly GCA_019454045.1. NCBI lineage: Eukaryota > Viridiplantae > Streptophyta > Magnoliopsida > Sapindales > Rutaceae > Zanthoxylum > Zanthoxylum bungeanum. The sequence goes on along the minus strand of SKCR01032576.1, from coordinate 29,388 downwards.
ATAATTAAATTAAATTTACAGAGGCATAGATTCAAATACATGTCAAAACATGTAACATATTTTGTGTGCTTAAGACCTGCTCTAATACCGTGTTGTCTATTGGGTCGATGTGGAATCTTGGGGTCAGATCGCTGCCTCGCGTATAGAAGTGGGTCCTCACTGAGAGTGGTAAATCTATCACTATTTCTCACTCATTTAACTTAATATTTTGTATAGTTTTCTTGAGTTTTTGTGAATATTTTGATGTTTTTTTTTGTTATTTTGTAGATAAATAAAGTTTCAGGACATTCTGGAGGTGATTTGGGCCAAAACAGTGAAAATTGGACGAAAAGGGCATTTTGGTAATTTTCTCTTCTCGCGTCACGACGCCCAAACCCTTGGCGTCGCGACACCTAACGTGCACCAAGTCATGCTAATGTGCGCCGGGTCAACGGGTCAGAATTTGAGAAGTTTGACTTTGCTAACGTGCGCCGTGACACGTGTCACTATCACAGCCGATCTGCTAACGTGCACCTTGCCACGTGTCATCATACTACTGTGCCGACAATTATTATTTCCACGTGTGCCACGTGTCATCCTACGTGTCGCCATGTCATCCGGTCAACGAGTCACTCTACCACGCTTCTTGCCACGTCATCATCCACGTCATCAGGTCACCCAGTCAACATGCCACGTCATCAACAGCCAATCACGCCGTGACACGTGTCGCAATCCTAACCTACGTGTCGACAATTGATCTCAGCCGCCTTGCCGCGTCATCGCCACGTCAGCATCATAATTGAGCTCTCGGCCACCTCTTATCCGAATCGCCACGTGTCAAGCCGAGAGCATGCACGAATCACTGTTCCAGTGTCGCGACGCCCAAGCTCTTGGCGTCGCGACGCCCGAGGCCTATCCGCGCCTATAAATTAGCTCGAAATTTCAGATTTTGTTGTACCATTCCCTCCCATTTCTTGATGTAAATAGAGAGTTCTCTCTCTCTAAGTTTCTTTTTAATTTTAGTTTTGTAATTAATTTTAATTAGTTATGTAATAATAGTAATTTACTTTCTTTACTTTTTTTTTACGTTTTACTATTCACCATGGATGAGGTAACTTCCCCTTGCTATGGTGAAGGTAATTCTTTTACTATTGTATTTAGATTAATCTCCCTTAAAAATAATATATTCACTATTTAAAAATTTGACTTAAAAAGGTACCGCTATATTGGTCGGTTGGTAATTTAATTTTAATCTGGTTTAAACCGACTAATCAAGGATAACCGCCAGATTGGTCGGTTGGTAATTTAATTTTGGTTCCGCCTTTATGGCTGGTTTATGGACAAATATTACCGCCTTAATGGCTGGTTGGACTTAATTTGACTTAATCAGGATACCGCCAGATTGGTCGGTTGGTAATATTATCACAAGTTTATATATTATTTTAGGGGAGATATCTAAATAGTATAGTAAAAAGTAATTCCTTTTACCTTAGCATTTTATTTTATTGTAATTTTACTTTTCAGTATTTACTTTACCGCATTTTACTACTTTAGGTCTTTTATTTTCAAGTTTTTTACTAGCCCTAGTTATGTATTGTAACTAAATTAGTTATCTGGGGTTGTGATGCTTTTAATATCACCGGTTTATAAGGGTTGAATTAAAGTTTGGGTAATATAAAGATTTATTTATTGAGTCTTAATCTTAATGCTTTTTAATTAATGGGCCATTAATAAAATTGATTAGGTAAACTTAAAATGAACTAGACATAGGGATTTTAAGTTTAAGACCTCAGACTCAATAGCCCATAATCTTCCTTGAGGATAGATAACCCTTTAATAGATTTCCTTAACAGGATAGGAATATACCTGTTGGGCGGGGGTAGCCTTAATTGGAACTTAATCTTAATGATTTAGGTAATTTGGTTGACATAGACATATGGTTCAATTGGATTATACTAGATATTTGTAATTGACCATCGGAAGAGGCTTTTACATAATGTAGTGTTCCAGGTTAATAAATCAATATATTACCCAACTTTAAGATAACCACTTTCATCTTTAAAATGATATAAAAGAAATCACAACCCTAGATAGTTTTTAATATTGAATTTCTTAAAATCTACTTTCGAACAATTATTTAACTTGTCTTTAATTTAGAATCGTCGCCATTTCAAATCAATTAAGAACCTGTTAGATACTAGTAATCATTTGACCTCATAAAATTAATAGCTTATGTATTAAGTCCTCGTGGGATCGATACTTTTTATACTACTTGAACGATACGTACGCTTGCGTTATACGTGTGTGTTTACGCCGGTCAAGTTTTTGGCGCCGTTGCCGGGGCTATTATTATCTTTTACTATTAGTTTAGGGGTTAGATACCTTTACTTGTATCTAATTTTCTTTTTTACTTATTGTTTTTGTTTTCGTGTGTTTCAGGTTCTTAAAAACTTCATGAGACAAACCAGAAGTTTTGAACTTCCTAACCGCTTGACCCGGAAATTGAAAGAACTATCAGACAATTGAGAAGGGAAAGGCGAAAGGCAAGAAGCTTTAGTCACAAGGAACCTGAACCGTTGGAGGTGCACCACCAATTCCCATTCGAGACAGAACCATTCCGGTGATTGACAGACTCATTTCTTGTATTGTACTTCCTCCCTTACCATCAAATGGCAGAACATCAAAACATGGCATTCAAATGATTCAGCAGTCAGTTCAGTTTTGGGGGGAATGCAACTGAAGATCTAATGCCCCACATCAGCAACTCCTATAAGTTTGCGGCACTTTCAATTACAACCGAGAAGCTGAAGAAGCAATAAGACTGCGTGTTTTCCCATACTCCTTGAAGGACAGAGCTAAAGCTTGGTACATTCACTACCAGAGGTTTCTATCACAACTTTGTAACACTTTAGCCACCAAATTTTCTTGCAAAGTACTTTCCACCAGCCAGAACTGGAAAGCTGAGGAATGACATCACATCCTTTGTACAACAAGATTCTGAAACTCTCTACGAAGCTTGGGAAAGGTATGAAGATTTACTCCGGAAATTTCCTCACCATGAGATTCCAAAATGGCTTCAAGTCTAAACTTTCTATAATGGACTTTCTGGAATAATGAGAACCACAATCAATGCTGCTGCTGGAGGAGCTTTAATGGCAAAAGGAGAAGATCAAGCCTGGGAACTAATCGAAGAAATGGCCAACAACAATTCTTTATGGTCAACAGAAAGGAGCATGATCCAAAGAATTGCAGGAATTTATGAAAGTGGAGCCAATACAGCAGTCAACACCAAGCTAGATCAGATATGTAAATTTATGGAGCCTCTTACCACTGGATCCACAAGTTCACACCATATGGAGGAATACCAGAGTCAAACCAACTTGAAGAAATGGTGAATTTTGTCAACAATTTCACAAGACAGGGGAACAATCCATATTCCAAAACCTACAACCCAGGGTGGAGGAATCATCCTAATTTTTCATGGAGCAATGAATTCAGGCCAACAGCGGAACTATCAACCCCTGGATTCCAGCAATAGAACAAAGCCCGGAGCAGGCAAATGAACCAGGAATAGCAGAAGTGCTGGCTCAGTTAAAAAGTACGATGCTATCTTTCAGAGCCAATCAGCTTCCATCAAAGCACTTGGAGAATCAAATCGGACAACTGGCCAATGCTCAGAGTTACAGACCACCAGGTAATCTTCCCAGCAACACAGAACCCAATCCAAGGAACCGAGGGAAGGAGCAATGTCAAGCCATTACTTTGAAAAGTGGGTACTGAAATCAACAAAGATGTTGGAATCAAGATGTCCCAAGAAAAAGTTCCAAAGAAGCTGAACAACATATGGAGGAAAAAGAGTCAAAGGGAAAAAGAAGCAAAGGAAAAGAACAGATCACTTCACCTCCACATTTTTCCTCAGCGCTCTTCAGAAAAACAAACTGGACAAGCAGTTTGCTCGATTCCTGGAGGTTTTCAAAAAGCTGCACATCAACATTCCATTTGCAGAAGCCTTAGAAGAAATGCCCAGTTAATGTCAAATTCATGAAAGACATTCTTCACGAAAACGGAGATTGGGAGACTACAAAACATTAATAACGGAAGAATGCAGCGCCATTATTTAGAGGAAACTTCCCCCGAAGTTGAAAGATCCCAGGCAGTTTCACAGTTCCATGCACCATTGGAGAACATTACAATCGGTAAGGCTTTATGTGATTTAGGAGCCAGTGTTAACTTGAGGCCTTTTTCTATTTACAGGAAACTACAGAGGGAGAAGAAGCAATGCCTACCTCAGTTTCATTGCAACTTGCTGACCGAACACTTGCATTTCCAAGAGGTGTTGTTGAAGATGTGCTGGTGAAAGTAGACAAACTAATTCTCCCAGCAGATTTCATCATCCTTGACATGGAAGAAGACAAAGAAATACCTATCATTCTTGGGAGACCATTCTTGGCTACAGGTAAAACTGTGATTGATGTGAAAAAGGAGAACTGACCATGAAAGTGCAGGACCAAGAAGTGACCTTTAATGTTTTTCAAAGCCATGAAATTCCCGAGTGATGAAAAGGAAGAAGAATGCTTCAAAGTTGATTGTGTTGAAAGTATCGTTCAAAATACTGAGCCAAATCCCACAGATACACTTGAAGCTTGCATCACCAACATGACTGACAGCGAGCTAGATGCTGAAATCCTGGAATGTATCAACTACCTTGACAAACCATTCCGATTCAAAGCAACACCACCAGTTGAAAGTTTGGAACTGCCAAAGAAAATCGAATCAAGCCTTCGATTGAAGAACCACCACAGTTGGAGCTGAAGTTACTTCCGAGCCATCTCAGGTATGCATTCTTGGAAACTCTTCGAAATTACCTGTGATTATTTTCTTCTTTACTAACATTGGAGCAGGAAAAAAAGTTGCTGAGAGTGTTATGAGAGCACAAGAAAGCCATTGGCTGGACTATAACAGACATTCGAGGCATTAGTCCATCATTTTGCATGCACAAGATCCTGAGAACGATGATTACAAACCCACAGTGGACATCAACGAGACTCAATCCAATCATGAAGGAAGTCGTGAAGAAAGAAATCATCAAATGGTTAATGCTGGCATCATTTCCCCCATCTACCCCCATCTCAGACAGTAGTTGGGTGAGTCTTATGCAGTGTGTGCCGAAGAAAGGAGGAATTACCGTGGTCACTAATGAAAAGAACGAGCTGATTCCGACAAGAACGGTGACTGGATGGAGAGTATGCATGGATTACACCGAAACTGAACAAAGCCACAAGAAATGACCATTTTCCGTACCATTTTTGACCAGATGTTAGACAGACTGGTAGGACATGATTCTATTGCTTTCTGGATGATATTCAGGATACAATCAGATTGCCATCGCCCCCAGAAGATCATGAGAAAACCATATTTACATGCCCTTATGGTACTTTTTCTTTCCGCAAGATGCCATTTGGACTATGAATGCCTGCCACATTTCCACTTCACAGCGTTGCATGATGGCCATTTTCTCAGAAATGCTGGAGCAGAGTATGGAGGTTTTCATGTATGACTTTTCTGTATTTGGAGATTCTTGTGATCATTGTTTGCAAAATTTGGAACAGGTGTTTACAAAGGTGCGAAGATACAAACCTGGTACTCAACTGGGAGAAATGCCACTTCATGGTGCAAAAAGGCATTGTTCTTGGACACCGGATCTCACAAAAGGGGATTGAGGTAGACAAAGCAAATATAGAGATAATTGAAAAACTACCTCCACCAACATCAGTTAAAGGGTATTCGAAGTTTTCTTGGACATGCAGGTTTTTACAGGAGATTTATCAAAGACTTTTCCAAAATTGCTAAACCTCTATGCAATCTTCTGGAGAAGGATGTGTCTTTCAACTTCACCAAAGAATGCCAGGAAGCTTTTGAAATCTTAAAACAGAAGCTGGTATCCGCCCTCATCATTGTAGCACCAGACTGGACCCTTCCATTTGAAGTGATGTGTGATGCTAGTGATTTTGCTGTAGGTGCAGTTTTGGGACAACGTAAAGCAAAGATTTTCCACAGCATTTATTATTCCAGCAGAACTCTAAATGAAGCTCAAATCAACTACACAACCACCGAAAAGGAGTTGCTCGCAGTTGTGTACGCTTTTGACAAATTCTGCTCTTATCTGTTGGGTCCCAAAGTTGTGGTCTACACAGATCATTCAGCAATCAATATCTGATCACGAAGAAAGATGCCAAACCCAGATTGATCCGTTGGATACTTCTTCTGCAAGAATTTGACGTGGAGATTAGAGACAGGAAAGGACAGAGAATCAGGTGGCAGATCATCTATCGAGGCTCGAGAATGGAGAAACAGCTCACAAAGATCTGTCAATCAAAGAACTTTTCCAGATGAACAGCTTTTTGCCATAAAACAACAGGAAGTCCCTTGGTATGCTGACTATGTCAACTACATTGTGTCAGGAAAATGGCCGTTGGAATGGACAACTCAGCAACGAAGAAGTTCTTCAAAGAAGTCAAGCACTATGTCTGGGATGAACCGTACCTGTTCAAATGGTGTGCTGATCAACTACTGAGACGATGTGTTCCACATGAGGAAATCAACAGTGTGTTGCAGCACTGTCATTCATCACCATATGGCGGACACTTCAGCGGAAACAAAACTGAAGCCAAAGTCCTACAATCAGGTTTGTTCTGGCCCACTCTTTTAAATATGCTTATCTTTTTGCTTTTCAATGTGACAGGTGCCAGAGAATGGGAATATTTCCAGGAGAAACGAAGGACCGTTGCAAAACATTCTAGAAGTGGAAATATTCGATGTATGGGGTATTGATTTCATGGGAACCTTTGTTCCCATTCGGGAAACCTGTACATCCTGGTTGCTGTAGACTACGTCTCCAAATGGGTCGAAGCAATTGCACTGCCATCCAATGATTCAAAAGTCGTGATCAAATTCCTGAAAAAGAATATTTTCACTCGGTTTGGAAAACCTCGGGCAATTATCAACGATGGTGGCTCTCATTTCTGCAACAGATACTTCGATGCACTCCTATCCAAATACGGAATTACTCACAAGGTTGCCACAGCTTACCATCCACAGTCAAATGGACAGTTTGAGGTTTCAAACAGAGAAATCAAAAGAATCCTAGAAAGAACCGTTGGATCAACAAGGAGGGACTGGTCAACAAAACTAGATGATGCATTATGGGCCTACAGGACAGCTTACAAGACACCCATTGGTATGTCCCCATATCGATTGGTGTTTGGGAAAACGTGCCATTTTCCAGTTGAGCTTGAGCACAAGGCGTACTGGGCACTAAAGAAGTTGAATTTTGATTCAAAGCTGCAGGAGAGAGAAAGACTTCACCAACTTAACGAATTGGAGGAATTTCGCCTACAGGCTTATGAGAATGCCAGATTATACAAAGAAAAGACAAAGAAATGGCATGACCGAAAAATAATTCACAGACAGTTGGAACCAAGGCAGTAAGTGTTATTGTACAACTCGAGGTTGAAACTTTTCCCTGGAAAGTTGAAATCTAGGTGGTCAAGTCCATTTGTGATCACTCAGATTTTACCTTATGGAGCTGTTGAGTTACTGAATCCTAACACCAACAACACATTCAAGGTTAACATTCAGCGTGTCAAACACTACTGGGGAGAATCATTTGAGCGATAAAAAGAAAGTGTCACACTTTCAGATCCAGCCTAACGTTCGAGAAGTAAAAGTCTAGCTGACGACTTTAAAACTTAGCGCTCGCAGGGAGGCAACCCATACAATTTGTGTATATATTGTGATTTGGTGTGATTTAATTTTGTGTGTTTAGTTTTTGCAGATTAAGTCATTTCAAGATGGAAGAAGCTCTTGCAAATCTTCACAAGCAATTTCCTTCTCTCCCTCAAAAATCTCTGATGAAAGTCTACAAAGCCCGCTTGGAACGGATGAGGTTACTAACAATTCACGGTGTTCCTAATGATATTCGTTGGGTAATTGAAGCACGGGTCCGATTGGCAGGTGAGTCTTCTGACTCTTTTATTTCACATCTGCCTGGTTTTGGAAGAAACACATATGCAAAGAAACGTAGAGCTAAGCAAATGGGTGTTTGTTACAAATGTGCACGATGGAATTGCAATACTCGTTGTCGTTCTTTAGGAATGATGTCTGATAATCGCGAAGATAAAATTAAATTCATTCAGGATGGCTTGAGTAAGGAGTCTTTAGATGATATATCTTCGACTCTTGAGACGCATCCCAGTGGATATGTTCACATAGCCTTTCGCAAATTACATACACAATTTCAAAAAGAATGACAAGTTAAGTCTCGGGAATCTGACTCAAAAAGACCCTGTTTGCCAGTTTATAAGAAAATTGGATGGGAAGTTTGTCCCTGACGCATAGACGTCGACCAAGCTGCTACTTTTCTTGTAAATATTATATCTCTTTGTCTTTTCCTAATAATTGTAATTGTTTTGTTTTATTTTCTCCGACAGGATCCAGACCTTTTTGACTATCACGATTTGTTTAACTAATAATTTTCATTTACCAGGTACTAGTGCTATTATTTTACTCACCTTTTTCAGGTGTTATAAATTCAACTCATCATTGCACTTTTGAAGACATCCAGAGTAAAACATGGAAGCCACTTCACGAAGACGAGTTGAAAACATCTGTGTGTGTTTTGCGGTAGTAGTGTTGGTACTAAACCACAATACATAGAAGCAGCACATGAATTGGGTCGAGTTTTAGCTGCAAGGAATATGCACTTAATATATGGCGGAGGAAATCTTGGACTTATGGGAATCGTTTCAAAGGCCGTACAGGAAGCAGGCAGTCACGTTTTAGGAATCATCCCAAAACCATTTGGCAGAAGCAAATCTTAGTGAACCATCAAACGGAGAGGAACTGATCGTGCCAGGTATGTCTGAACGACTGGTAGAAATGATTAATCGTGCTGATGCTTTTATCGCTTTGCCAGGTGGCTTGGGTACATTGGAGGAAATTTTTATTGTGCTATCTTGGGCGAACCTGAACATACACCAGAAACCAATTGGACTGCTCAACGTTGATGGATTTTATGATTTTCTTTGTGTGTTTCTTGATGATGCTCGGAGAAATGGATTCGTGTCAAAACCTTTAAAAGAACTCCTCTTTACTGCCAGAACTGCTCCGGATCTAATAGACCAACTCATAGCCTATGAACCACGAGTTGACCCTATTCTTTCAAAGATAAATTGGTCTGAGGACGATCGTGGTAAGAGGCGTCGGATTAATCTGGATCTTAACCTTTAAATTCCTGTAGATTTTCAGCTAACCAGGTATTATTTTCTAAACTATTCTTCTACTGTTTAAGACATTGGGGACAATGTCTCATTTAGGTTTGGGGGAGGGAATTAGTTAATTAGTACCTTGTTTTTAGTTTGTATGTTGTTTTTATTTTTAGTCCAAAATTTTTCGAAAAATACAAAAAAAAATTTAAAAATTTTCAAAAAATTACAAAAATATTTTGCGTTTTTGTGTTTTGACTAAAAAGGTGAAATTGGTAAAAGATAGCCGAGTAAGGAGTTTCCACTCCTGAGACGTATCTCAAACCTATTTCAAAACAAGTTAATTTTTATTTATTTTCTTTTAAATTATTTAATTTGTGAATTCTCCATAACACTGACTAAAATGAATCTTCATATGCTCAGTTGACAAGTATTATCAATATACATGGAAACATACAGACATGAGCTAAAATTGAAAAGTTTGTAATATTCAGTGCTCTAGTTTAATCGGAGGAAGCATCTCAAAAAGTGATGGAGTAAAAAAAAAAAAATCTGAGATCCGAGTTATTAAGTTTGTAAGGGTGTTTTAACACCTAGTGCCCTAAAGCCAACTGGTTTGGGAGTCACTGGCCCAAAGCTCGTTACATGGATCAAAGATGCTGCAAAAAATATATATATCTGAAGTCTGAGTAATTAAGTCTGTAGGGGTGTCTTAACAGCTGGTGCCCTAAAGCCAACTGGTTTGGGAGCCACCGACCTAACACTCGTTACATAGATGGAAGATATTGTATATAAATAAAAAAAAAAATCAAAGAAAAAATCAGAAAAATGAGAAAAATTATTCCATTGCTACAAAAAGGTGTAAAATATGATAGAACTTTAGGACAAAAATATTACTCTCTTATCAACTGCACTTATGACTGCTGTGGGCAAAAATGAGTTGTTTAATATTATGTTGGCTGTGTATATGAAGAATGGTAAAAATGATCGGAGAATTTACTTATTTAGTAATTTAGAATGAAACAGAACAACTAGTAACTTGGAGTAGAAGTTTCACCTGATTAGTTACTAACTTCTTTATTCTCTTTTCGCTTGTCTTTTTACTTTTGTGTGCATTAGTTTTACTACCTTTTTACTTTTGTAAAATTTTTGTGGGTTCATTGCTGTAAACCCTCACGAGACTACAACTCGTCCACTAGGGACACCTAAGGGTTTAAAGGCTTGTTGCATACGCTAAATGCAACCGTGATCCCTACGAAAGTGGCTTAGTTAATTTATTTATGTTATTTTATATTATGTTCGTATTGGGCATAAGAAATAATAACTCATTCATCTTCGTATTAACAAGACAGACCATCAATAATCCTAACATTATTAATATTATTACTTAAAATAAAGTAATCACCTAATCACATAAGGTTTATGACAATCAAGTCATTGACATGCTTGGGTCAAAATAAAAATTTTAATTTAAAAATGCAATGCATATCTAATATTATTATGCATAATTAAATTAAATTTACAGAGGCATAGATTCAAATACATGTCAAACATGTAACATATTTTGTGTGCTTAAGACCTGCTCTAATACCGTTTCTGTTGGGTCGATTGTGGGAATCTTGGGGTCAGATCGCTGCCTCGCGTAATAGAAGTGGGTCTAACTGATGAGTGGTAAATCTATCACTATTTCTCACTCATTTAACTTAATATTTTGTATAGTTTCTTGAGTTTTGTGAATATTTTGATGTGTTTTGTGTTATTTTGTAGATAAATAAAGTTTCAGGACATTCTGGAGGTGATTTGGGCCAAAACAGTGAAAATTGGACGAAAAGGGCATTTTGGTAATTTCCCTTGCGACGCCCAAACCCTTGGCGTCGCGATGCCTAACATGCACCAAGTCATGCTAATGTGCGCCGGGTCAACGGGTCAGAATTTGAGAAGTTTGAATTTGCTAACGTGCGCCGTGACATGTGTCACCATCACAGCCGATCTGCTAACGTGCGCCGTGCCACGTGTCATCATACTACGGTGCCGACAATTACTATTTCCACGTGTGCCACGTGTCATCCTACGTGTCGCCATGTCATCCGGTCAACGAGTCAACTCTACCACGCGTCTTGCCACGTCATCATCCACATCATCAGGTCAACCGAGTCAACATGCCACGTCATCATTAGCCAATCACGCTGTGACACGTGTCACAATCCTACGGTGTCGTCAATTGATCTCAGTCGCCTTGCCACGTCATCACCACGTCAACATCATAATTGAACTCTCAGCCGCCTCTTATCCGAATCGCCACATGTCAAGCCGAGAGCATGCCACGAATCACTGTTCCAGCATCGCGACGCCCAAGCTCTTGGCGTCACGACGCCCGAGGCCTATCTGCGCCTATAAATTGAGCTCGAAATTTCAGATTTTGTTGTACCATTCCCTCCCATTTCTTTGATGTAAATAGGGAGTTCTTCTCTCTCTAAGTTTCATTTAATTTTAGTTTTGTAATTAATTTTAATTAAGTTATGTAATAATAGTAATTTACTTTCTTTACTTTTTTTTTTACAGTTGTTACTATTCACCATGATGAGGTAACTTCCCCTTGCTAGGGTGAAAGGTAATTCTTTTACTATTGCTATTTAGATTAATCTCCCTTAAAAATAATATATTCACTATTTAAAATTTGACTTAAAAAAGATACCGCTATATTGGTCGGTTGGTAATTTAATTTTAATCTGGTTTAAACCTGACTAATCAAGGATACCGCCAGATTGGTCGGTTGGTAATTTAATTTGGTTCCGCCTTTATGGATGGTTTATGGACAAATATTATCGCCTTAATGGCTGGTTGGACTTAATTTGACTTAATCAGGATACCGCCAGATTGGTCGGTTGGTAATATTATCACAAGTTTATATATTATTTTATGGGAGATATCTAAATTAGTAATAGTAAAAGTAATTCCTTTTACCTTAGAATTTTATTTTATTGTAATTTACTTTTCAGTATTTACTTTACCGCATTTTTACTTTATGTCTTTTATTTTCAAGTTTTTACTAGCCCTAGTTATGTATTGTAACTAAATTAGTTATCTGGGGTTGTGATGACTTTTAATATCACCGGTTTATAAGGGGTTAAATTAAAGTTTGTGTAATATAAAGATTTATTTATTGAGTCTTAATCTTAATGTTTTTTAATTAACTGGCCATTAATAAAATTGATTAGGTAAACTTAAAATGAACTAGACATAGGGATTTTAAGTTTAAGACCTCAGACTCAATAGCTCACGATCTTCCTTGAGGATAGATAACCTTTTAATAGATTTCCTTACAGGATAGGAATATACCTGTCGGGCGGGGGTAGCCTTAATTGGAACTTAATCTTAATGAATCTAGGTAATTTGGTTGACATAGACATATGGTTCAATTGGATTATACTAGGTATTTGTAATTGACCATCGGAAGAGGCTTTTACATAATTTAGTGTTCCAGGTTTATAAATCAATATATTACCCAACTTTAAGATAACCACTTCATCTTAAAATGATATTAAAAGAAATCACAACCCTAGATAGTTTTTAATATTGAATTTTCTTAAAATCTACTTTCGAACAATTTTATTTACTTGTCTTTAAATTTAGAATCGTCGCCATTTCAAATCAATTAAAGAACCTGTTAGATACTAGTAATCATTTGACCTCATAAAATTAATAGCTTAGGTATTAAGTCCTCGTGGGATCGATACTTTTTATACTACTTGAACGATACGTACGCTTGCGTTATACGTGTGTGTTTACGCCGGTCACTAACCCATGGTAATTGAGCATGAGTGTATTTTTAAATATTTTAATGGAATACTATAGTCTATTACGAGTGTATAGGAAAAATCGGGGATAAATCGGAATCCGGAAAACCAAAATGGGAGAAAATAGGGTCTTGTGCGTGGTGTGCGCCTAGCGCGCATTCGCTCAAGTAGCATGCCAATCATGCTGCTTGCGCAACATACATCGCATGCTGGTGATAGCAGTATGCTATGCAGCTGTGAGTAGCTGCACAAGCTACTGCGCTGCAACATCGCAGCCACTGAAACATACATATATATTTTTTAAAATTCCTTAAACACTTTTACAAACAACAAAAACCATTTTAATTTCAAAACCAACCTCATCATAAGTTACACACACACACACACACACACACACACACACACACACACACACAACACACACACACACACATATATATATATATATATATATTCTAAATATATTTATGTATTTGTTTGAATCAAAACACAAATCAAAATTGAATCCCACAATGAAATGACTCATGAATAATTCTATGTCATTCAAATGTGGTCAAATGATTCTAGAATGGTAGTCATAACTCCAAGCTATCATCTATAGTTCCAAACTCTAATTTTATGTTTATGTCCAACATAAACATTTTGACCTAATCACAAGTATATTGTGTTTATGCTTTCAAAGCATCCATATATAATTTATTTGCCTAATTTGAACATCAAGCTATGTTTTTATTATATACCAATACATAATACATCACTATATGTTTCACTAATAATAAACTCACAAATGAAAACATAACTTTAGAGAATATCAAACTTACCTAGTAAGCTTGATTCCAAGATCCAATTTTCATCTCATTGTTGAAATATTGTAGAGACTTTCAAAGTTATCAAGCTTGCTTCCAAGATCCAATCTTGAGAACTCCCGAAGCTAGCAAGCTTGATTCTAAGATCCAATCTTGATTTCTCCTTGTTGAAATATTATAGAGAACTTCTAAAACTTCTCTAAACACTTCTTTTACTTATACTAATATCTCTGATTCTTGCTTATTTTAGCTTTCTCAATCTTAATTAAAAATTTGCTCAAGCTTGCCTTTTATATTGAAACTTATGTAATTTTTAATTAATAATAGTCTTAATCAATTTTTAGATGGGCTTAATCCAATTTGTCCAAATATATATAATTAGGTGACGAATAACCTTTGTCTACCACTTTGATTTAATCCAATTAAATTAAGACAAAGTTTAACTAATTGATTAGTTCATTGTTTACCACTTTAATTTAATCTAATTAAATCAAGACAAATACACATATTATTAAATATTTTATAATTACCAAAATATCCTCAAATGGTAGAGATATTTATGAAATTAAAACAAAGCCCTTATGTGATTTTGGATTAATCCAATAAATCTAATTGGGTCAAAGTAAATAATTAATGTTATCCAATAACACTTAATTATTTTAATTGATAATTATAATATCAAATATTATTTATTATGAAACATTATCGGCTACCCAAGTGCGCAACGAATACACTTCATTTTGTAAGACTCTCTAAGTCTAAACACGTTCGTCATATAAGCCTAGCTTATATGTACGTAATTCGGCCACCTCCACATTCACGAAGAATATGAACGACATTTCTGAACTATACAAGTCGAGGTCATCACATATGTTTAACAATCCCTCCACCGTAGGCTATCCGGGTTATGCTTAGGAAACGTAGATCACACCGTCAAATTTCTGAGGCGAACATCTCATATTGTCAACATGTCTACGATTCTTTACAACTAATCATAACACTATTTCTAGGTGATCGGCTTTGGCTAAACTCTTAAGAATCATGACCTACTTATATGGATACCTAAACTCCTTATGGTACCTATACGGGCCAACAGATCATATTTTGATACTCACTTGATTAACGAGTGCACATATCCATACCGAACGAACATCTAGCGGTCATACCATGAACAGTCTATGACATATATGGCATCAAAATGTGGAAGATCACACACAAAATCAATGTTATCCTATAATCAAAGGATCATATATGCTACTCGACTCGATGAGAATTCTATTGAATGTGGTGTGTACTTCCAACTATTAGGAATCACCTATAAGTCATTCAGTATCTGCTCCAACGAATACCCATATGTCTATACGAGCTTCCCTTGCTCATGGTACATCTGGTTCAACCATTGGAACTCCAATTCCAATATACGACATGTGCTAGTTTTCTAGGTTATAGGAATTCGATCGTACTCCAAAATCAACGACTAGAAATATTTACTTTAAGAATAATTTATAATAGTAATATTATCTCAATATCAGACCTCATAGTGTCCAGTATTACTATATGAATATTCTAAGATCGATGTCATTCTCAACATATTTATATATTAAACAAATATACATAATGAAATTACCATTAATAAGGTTGAAATGTACAGATGGCAGAAAAGCCCAAGGATAAAAAAATTTCGAGTCAGGCCCTAGATTTAGAAGCTAAGCTTGGATCCGGTCCGGCCCGGGCTTAAACAAAAAAAATCATATATGTACTTTAATATGGTTGTAGCATTTGCATTTAATTGTAGTATTTGGATTGTTAGTTTATCGATGAAACTCTTGATGCATTTGTGAATTGTCTTCGTATATAGTGTGAATGTATTTTGCATTTGTATATTTTTAACTTTTTTTCAATTTTTTTAAAAACGGGTCGGATAAAGTCTGGGTCCGGGTCCGGCCTGGCCCGACCCAGTAGACGCTCGGGCCGGGCTTTCCCGTGCCCGAGCTAATATTTTCCTTATCGGGCTCGGGCCGGGCTTATCAAAGCCAGGGCCTGGCCTGGCCTATTGCCACTCTTATTGAAATGAAAATATAATTATTTTATTAGTAAATAATAAAATATAATGTACAATACATTATTCAGATTGGCGCTTGTAGACACTGTATTTTTGCATAAAGCCCAGTGATGAGCCTCGTATGGAGGCACTACCCTTTAAGTTGCGGAAGTCGCGAGAAACGGACGTCGGAAGGGAAGAATTCAAGAAATAAATACATCAATAAATTTAACTTGCTATTTGGCCTCGAGTTCGCTCGATTAATCCATGTTTTAAAATATTAAGCCTCGAACCCCCGCACCCATCCAAAGCCACACGCCCGAGCCCAAATAACCAAGCCTCTAAGCCCAATCCAAAATAATTAAAACATTTAAAACACATGTCTAAATTAAATCAATCCAATTAAATTAAAACAAATCAAATCAAATCAAATCCCCCTTTCTAAATTAAATAAATCACATTCCAAATTAAATAAATCAAATCAAAATATCTTTCCTAAAATAAATAAATCCCTCTCCTAAACTAAATAAATCACCTTCCAAATTTAATATATTCCCCACCAATTACACAATATCCTTTCCTTATAACAAAATAATTAAAGATAATCCCCATTATGGCACAATCTTTATTTCCTACCCAT
The DNA here is from genome assembly GCA_019454045.1 of Zanthoxylum bungeanum. NCBI lineage: Eukaryota > Viridiplantae > Streptophyta > Magnoliopsida > Sapindales > Rutaceae > Zanthoxylum > Zanthoxylum bungeanum. The sequence goes on along the minus strand of SKCR01032576.1, from coordinate 12,862 downwards.
ACAAGGAAAACCCTAACCCACTCTTATAAAAAGGAGGAGAGCTCATACTCATGGGAACTCCACAACAAATAAACCCTAGAGCTCATTCACAATAAACCTCTCTCTCCCATAGCTTATTCCTCTCGCCTCTACTCTCTCATTCATCTCTCTTTCTCCCACAAACTGCCTCACAAACCTAAACAAACAAAGACCCTTAGCCGAGACATCACTCACACAAAAACGACAAACCCTAGCCATTTCTCTCTCTACCCTTCACGCACTCACTGCTCTCCCTCTAAACCAAGACGAAGAGCAGCCTCTAAACCCTTCAATAGAATAACGAACCAGCAAACTAAAACACCATCAACGAAAAAAGCGCATCGCTATCTCTCACCACTCTTCACACTCCCTATCTTTCGGCCCTCTCTCTACCAAAGAATAAGCCCATCTCTCCTCACGACAAAAAAAAAACCCTAACTTCAGCAGCCACTGACCGAATAATAACACAAACTATGCCCTAAACCGACAGCAAAACAAAGACACAGCAACCCCTGACCAAGCCAAAAAGCACCAGACAACTAACAAATATCAACCAAAAAAGTGCATGCAACCCTGAACGTGGAGCCACCTGGAACGTGAAGCAGAAGCATTGGCGTAAACTGCTTGGACATGAAGCATATGGAGACCAACACATGCTGACTTGGACGTGAAATAAGAAAGTGGCAGCTTATCACCGAAACAGTCATCGGAAACCACAACAAATAACTAGCAAATAGCACCCAGTGGCAACACATGCTGACTTGCATGTGTTGCATAAGACTTGGTTACATTATTGCATAAATCCTTTCATTACAATTGGCATAAGTAATGGACCATTCTGAACCCAACGGTTTGAGGTCTTCCCTTGCGAGGGGTGAGTGCGGCCTTAAATCATTTCCCAGTTCACACTGGGTGGCGACTCTATTTTAGTCCCCCGTGGGCTACTCCGTACTCCCGACCGGGCCGCGAGCCCGGACAACATCGCCGATTTTTATGTCCTACAGTATGGAGACTCCACTGGGGATAGAGAATCGGCCCCGAAATAATGTCTTGTAATATTTGTAATTTTTGCTTTATTTAACCGTGTCTGCAATTTGGTTAGGACCAAGGGGTTTGACCAAAGGCATTATTAGAGTTGGGTAATGATTTGGTGTCTTCCTTCACTCATTACATTTTCATAGCCAAAAGGAAAAGCTGTGAAGACGTCTAGATAATCATTTACTCAACGTTTACCTTGATGGACTAATTTAGAGGATCTATTGTTTCTTCCTGTCACCAAGGCGATAAAAGCTTAAGAGGTAAGGGTATTTAAGAGAGTTCGCTCCACCCTCCCTCTAGGGAATCTTCAATTAGAAATCCATTTGACAGTCATTCATGTATCATCACTCGTTGGCACGTACCTTAGCGTATAAAAAGGGTGCGCTCACTTGGTCGTCTGAACCCTTGAGTGGGGAGACCTAGTTGTGGGCAATCCTTCAACGACGGGAGCCTTTGTCTACACTCCTATAAACTCACATGTGAACCATAGTTGTATGACCAATAGAAGCCATCCCTTTATGCTTGTGTTTGGGACCATCATTATTTGGACTCAGTTGGACTTCTTGTCATGAGATGTGAACTTGTTGGGCCATTTAAACTGGGACGAGTTTGTGTCTTATGACAATTGGGCCAAAAACTTCTAAAATGTCGATGGGCCACTTTGTGTTTGGGCCCCATATCATTTGAGGTTGTTTAGCCACATTATTGCAAAGTGTAAACCTATTGGGCCTTTTGCAACTGGGATAAGTTTGCACCTCGCAATAATGTGATTGAATGCTTTAAAATGATAATGGGCCAACTTGTATGAAAACCTTGATGGACTTAGAAAATCCAAATACGATCAAATTATGACAGAAGCATGAGTATGTTATCCGCACTGGCTTTCATCCAGAAAGGATACGCCTTGTTATGACATATTTGGTTACTTTGGATACCTCCAAGTTCATCCCCATGACTGCGGTTGCTGAAAGCCCAATTCGTCATTTCTAGACAATGGCATGATCCCATTATCGACTTAGTCCATGTTGTACATGGGCGATCTTTGTCTTTTACCGATGGAAAGGGACATAAACAGCCAAGGTTCACCCCGTAGCATAGGAGAGAGCGATTTTGTGTACCTTACATCGGTGCATAGAATAAGCCATATCTAGAACCAAAAATAGGCTTACCACGAGTGTGGGAGAAATAAGGTCGGAAGGATATATTTTGTTTTGATAACCACTTGCATCTCATGCATACACGCATCATGTTAACCCCTGTGTCTTAAAAGCCATCATAGATATCCGTTGGGTTAGGGGTAAAAGAAGACTTGTCAAGAAGAGTTTAGCAAACATGGATATCGGGGAAAAGGAAACCGAGGGACATAAACTTTACAGCAAGGATAGAAAGACCATTGTGAAAAAAAAAAAAAAAAAAGAAAAAAATTGTGTGTTCTTAGTCTTTAATAGTTAGGCATAAGTCCAATGACGAAATCGTTTGCTTTAGGGAGAAATCTTAGAAACGATAAACTCTTGATGTGATTTTATCTGATACTTTGAGTAATTGATCTATATTAGACTCGTAAGCACTTGATTATGGTTCTTAGTAGTGAAAACCTGAGTAGTCGGCAAGGTGACTAGTTGAAGAAATTTCAGGTCGGTGAATGACCGTTCGCTTAGATGTCTATCTTGATTTGCTTGTGTTAGGATGTGTGGTATGGCTGAAAACAAAAGAAAAGTCTCGAAAAAAAGTATATATATAACCACCTATAACTGATAAGCGTGAAGCTACCCATTGGGCGAGTATTAGGACCACCATGAGGAGAAATGCTACCTTAAAGGGTATGTGTGTTGAAAAAAAAAAGAAAAAAAAAAGAAAAAAATTGTGTGTTCTTAGTCTTTAATAGTTAGGCATAAGTCCAATGACGAAATCGTTTTAGAAACGATAAACTCTTGATGTGTTTTTATCTGATACTTTGAGTAATTGATCTATATTAGACTCGTAAGCACTTGATTATGGTTCTTAGTAGTGAAAACCTGAGTAGTCGGCAAGGTGACTAGTTGAAGAAATTTCAGGTCGGTGAATGACCGTTCACTTAGATGTCTATCTTGATTTGCTTGTGTTAGGATGTGTGGTATGGCTGAAAACAAAAGAAAAGTCTCGAAAAAAAGTATATATATAAACCACCTATAACTGATAAGCGTGAAGCTACCCATTGGGCGAGTATTAGGACCACCATGAGGAGAAATGCTACCTTAAAGGGTATGTGTGTTGAAAAAAAAAAGAAAAAAAAGAAGAAGTTCAAAACCAAAAGAAAAAAGAAAGAGGCAAAAGAGAAAGAAAACCATACCACATTGAGCACAGAAAAGCAACTGCATGCATAATTGAGACATCTAGGTTGGTTTGACCTATCGATTCTAATTTTTTGACGAAATCATTGAGTTGGCTTACCTGGGGATGAATTTGCAAAGGAACCTTTGCACACACACACTTTGAGTCTGGCTTAGATCATTTATTCAAAGACTTGGATTTGAGTTGCATTGAATGTTTTGAAGGTTCTCTAGTTTCAATACTGGGTATTCTTTGAGGGCAATAATATGTGTAACTATTGGGACTATTTCGTACCATGTAATATAGTATGATGATATGGAATGCCACATCATGTAGTCCACCTTGACCTAGTGCAAACAATAGAGAGTAGAAAGCTAAGTCAAGTCTGAGGGCGACCAGTCTACCACCTCGCGAATAAGGGACATAATGGAATCTTGAGTCATGGGATCAAAGAGAACTGAGCAATCACCAGAAGAGAACTGGTAAAAGGAAACTATAAGCATGCCTAGGGGGCGACCTGTAGGCACTGCATTTTTGCATATAAGTCCCGATGATGAGTCTCACATGGAGACACTACCTCGTTAAGTTGTGGAAGTCACGGGAAACGGACGTCGGAAGGGAAAAGTCGGAAATTGATATCTTGTTGGACTAAATTCGTTTGCTTAGTTGTGGGTTCGCTCATTGGACCTCTGTTTTAAAATTCATCCTTGGCCCAAACCCCCGCAAGTCACACACCAAGCCCACACATCACCAAGCTACACACCAAGCCCACCAAAATGGACCAAACTCACGCCCAAGAAGACCAAAGCCAGGCACAAAGCATTCCAAAATAACAAAATCACACATTAAACACATGTTAAAATCAAGACAAATCACCTTCCCAAATTAAAAGATTCAAATCAAATCTCATCAAACACTTTCCTAATTCAATTAAATCATATCCCTAATCAAAAGAGAAGAAATCAAATCAAATTAAATCACATCCCTAATTAAATAGATTTTTCCTTATAGCACACTAATTAGAAGATATCCCCATAATTACATAAAATCCTTTCCCTATTCGCATAAGGATAACCCCAACCTTTGCCTATAAAAAGAAGCCAAAACCAACTCTTCACACCCGAGTTGATTCACACATATAGTCTCCAAGAATCTCCCATTGTCGCAACCAAAAAACACTCCAAAACTCTCTTGCATTGCCGCACAAAACCCATTACATAAGCCCTCCATTCAACACAAATAACAACCCTCACACTGCCCATTCACGTCACAAACCTTCACGCCACAGCCCTCATTGCAACAACCCCTTCATCACGTAGGCAAACAGCCCACACCACTCACATAGCCTTCAACCACCCCCTTTCACGCCACTGCCCTTCAATTCACGCAAATAAACCCTCCACAAACTGCTTCAATTCACGCAAATAAACCCTCCATAAACTGCTTCAATTCACGCAAATAACTGCACCCAAAATAACCCCTAAACCATCGTAAAATAGTCCCCAAATCAGCCCCTAAGCCATCGCAAAACAGCTAAAATCAACCCCTAAACTACCGCACAAACAGTCCCCAAACTGCACCCCAAATACCGCAAATGTAACCAAAAGTAACAACCAGAAAACACAGCAAAAACAGAGGAAACAGCAGCCCAAAACAGAAAGGTGACGAAGGAGAAACAACGAACTAGTAAATTGGAAAAGTTGCGGAGTATTAACCCTTCCAACAACCGCGTAGCGCACTTCCAAGAGACGACTTAAGAGGTTAGATCTGAGGGCACCATTTTTATTTATTCTCCTTTATTTTTTTTATTTATCTTCTTATTTTACTTCGCATGAGTATTGTTGATTGGTGTATGCTATGACCATGGGATGAATGAAATATGTGTTATCTCTCGTGGTATATCGGATGGAAACCCAGATGTAAATTTCGTAGCCGAATCTGAATGGACGGTAGTGCGGTTTGTACTTGGGAAACAACTCCACGTACCACTTGAGAGACACACATATTTTGTTTCATCCAATCTAATGTTTATGCATGATTTAGTCGTTTAGGATGTTATTTATTTTTCTAAGCATGATTTAGTCATTTAGTATGTTATTTATTTTTATGCATGATTTAGTTGGTTATTTCCAAGCATGATTAGTTATTTCTTTCGCATTAGGGATTTAATTTATGTTTATGTTTAGGTTGTTATTTACTTTTCGCTTTAATAATTCAATATGTTCATGAGATTCCGTGCTTGCCGTTATTTCGACTTACTTTTATGCATGCAAACTTAGATATATGTTATATGCAAACTTAGATATAGGTTGTTGTTGCGTAGACTCGGTTAAATTATTGCACAAATCTTTTCATTATAAGTGGCATAAGTAAGGGACCATTCCGACCCACGGTTTGAGGTCTTCCCTTGCAAAATGTGAGTGTGACCTTAAATCATTTCCCAGTTCACACTAGGTGGCGACTCCATTTTATTTCTCCGGTTTAGTCCCACGCGGGCTACTCCGTACTCCCGACTAGGCCGCGAGCCTAGAACAGCGTCGTCAAGTTCTGTGTCCAACATGACCAAAGACATTAGTAGGCGAAGGGCGTCAGAGAGCACACGGAAGGCCTAACCCATCGGAATAGAAAATACATCTATGCATACATGCATACACGTCACTTGCACGCAATTTTTGTCTTGTTTTTGTTCACAGGTTTTGAAGAAAAGGAAAAATCGGTAAAGACAAACAGTTCGGGAACAAAGCCCGCATTCAGCACAATTTGGGAATAAAGCCCACACTCAACGCAGTTTGGGAATAAAGCCCAGGGAACAAAGCCCACAATCAATTCAGTTCGGGAATAAAGCCCACAATCAACACAGTTCGGGAATAAAGCCCACTCTCATCTCAATTAGGGAATAAAGCTCACTCTATGCACAAGTTCGGGAACAAAGCCCACTCTCTACACAGTTCGGGAACAAAGCCCACAAGTGGTTCGGGAACAAAGCCCAGGGGTCAAAAGCACCTCGCCATCACATTCAGCATAGTTCGTGAAAAAAATCCACTCTTTACACAGTTCGGGAACAAAGCCCAGGGAACAAAGCCCACTATCAACACAGTTCGGGAACAAAGCCCACTCTCAACACAGTTCGGGAACAAAGCCCGGGGGAATAAATCCCTCTCTCAACACAGTTCGGGAACAAAGCCCACACTCTACATAGTTCGGGAACAAAGCCCACTCTCTACAAAGATCGAGAATAAAACCCACATTAAGCAGCTCGGGAACAAAGCCCACAGTCAACACAGTCCGGGAACAAAGCCCAGAGATGGTTCAGGAACAAAGCCCATAGGTCAAAGCACCTCGTCATCCATTCAGTTTGGGAACAAAGCCCAGAAATCAAAAGCAGCTCACTCGGTGGTTCGGGAACAAAGCCCATGGGAGGAAGCACCCACCACCAGAACAACTCAAATCGGGAACAAGACCCCAAATCAAATCGGGAACAAGACCCACAACTCAAATCGGGAACAAGACCCACAACTCAAATCAGGAACAAGACCCACAACTCAGTTAGGGAACAAGCCCTCAACTCAAATCGGGAACAAGAGCCACAGCTCAAATCGAACAAGACCCACCAACTCAATTCATGGAACAATACCCTCACTCAAATCGGGAACAAGACCCACAGCTCAAATCGAGAACAAGACCCACAGCTCAATTCAGGGAACAAGACCCTCAACTCAAATCAGGAACAAAACCCACAACTCAATTCAGGGAACAAGACCCACAACTCAATTCAAGGAACAATACCCTCAGCTCAATTCAGGGAACAAGACCCTCAACTCAAATCGGGAACAAGACCCACAACTCAATTCAGGGAACAAAACCCTCAACTCAATCCAGGGAACAAGACCCTCAACTCAATCCAGGGAACAAGACCCTCAACTCAATTCAGGGAACAAGGCCCTCAACTCAATTCAGGGAACAAGACCCTCAACTCGAATCGGGAACAAGACCCACAACTCAAATCAGTTCGGGAACAAAACCCACTCGGTGGTTCGGGAATAAGACCCAGGGGTCACAGCACCTCGCCATCAATCTCAACTCAGTAACGGTTTGGAAATGGACCATCTCATCAGTAATGGTTCGGAAATGGACCATCACATCAGTAACGGTTCGGAAATGGACCATCTCATCAGTAACGATTCGGATATGGACCATCTCATCAGGTAACGGTTCGGAAATGGACCGCCGTCTCAATAAGTAATGGTTCGGAAATGAACCATCTCTCATCAGTAACGGTTCGGAAATGGACCATCACATCAGTAACGGTTCGGAAATGGACCATCTCATCAAGTAACGGTTCGGAAATGGACCACGATCTCAACTCAGTAACGGTTCGGAAATGAACCACCCCACATCAGTAACGGTTCAGAAATGAACCTTCATCTCACATTAGTAACGGTTCGGAAATGAACCATCAACTCAGTTTAAAGCATCTCGCAAAGCAGCAGGTAAGTACGACAACCGACAACCCAAGTAAGTAAAAAATGCATGCATGACTTTGATAGGATTGTCACTGTCACACACTGCACAAGTCCCATCAAAGTGGGGGCGACTGTAGACACTGCATTTTTACATAAAGCCCAGTGATGAGCCTCATATGGAGGCACTACCCTTTAAGTTGCGGAAGTCGCGAGAAACAGACGTCGGAAGGGAAGAATTCAAGAAATAAATACATCAATAAATTTAACTCGCTATTTGGCCTCGAGTTCGCTCGATTAATCCCTGTTTTAAAATATTAAGCCTCGAACCCCCGCACCCATCCAAAGCCACACGCCCGAGCCCAAAGAACCAAGCCTCCAAGCCCAATCCAAAATAATTAAAACATTTAAAACACATGTCTAAATTAAATCAAATCCAATTAAATTAAAACAAATCAAATCAAATCAAATCAAATCAAATCCCCCTTCCTAAATTAAATAAATCACATTCCAAATTAAATAAATCAAATCAAATCTCTTTCCTAAAATAAATAAATCTCTCTCCGAAACTAAATAAATCACCTTCCAAATTTAATATATTCCCCACCAATTACACAATATCCTTTCCTTATAACAAAATAATTAAAGATAATCCCCATTATGGCACAATATTTGTTTCCTACCCATACAAGGAAAACCCTAACCCACTCTTATAAAAAGGAGGAGAGCTTATACTCACGGGAACTCCATAACAAATAAACCATAGAGCTCATTCACAACAAATATCTCTCTCCCATAGCTTCTTCCTCTCGCCTCTACTCTCTCATTCCTCTCTCTTTCTCCCACAAACTGCCTCACAAACCTAAACAAACAAAGACCCTTAGCCGAGACATCACTCACACAGAAACGACAAACCCTAGCCCCTTCTCTCTCTACCCTTCACGCACTCACTGATCTCCCTCTAAACCAAGACGAATAACAGCCCCTAAACCCTTCAATAAATAACGAACCAGCAAACTAAAACACCATCAACGAAAAAAGCGCATCGCTATCTCTCACCACTCTTCACACTCCCTATCTCTCGACCCTCTCTCTACCAAAGAATAAGCCCATCTCTCCTCACGACAAAAAAACCCTAACTTCAGCAGCCACTGACCGAATAATAACACAAACTATGCCCTAAACCGACAGCAAAACAAAGACACAAAACCCTGACCAAGCCAAAAAGCACCAGACAACTAACAAATATCAACCAAAAAGCATGCAAGCAACCCTGAACGTGGAGCCACCTGGAACGTGAAGCAGAAGCATTTGCGTAAACTGCTTGGACATGAAGCATAAGGAGACCAACACATGCTGACTTGGACGTGAAACAAGAAAGTGGCAGCTTATCACCGAAACAGTCCTTGGAAACCACAACAAATAACTAGCAAATAGCACCCAGAAAAACACCCTCAAATCACCGAAAAACTGCACCCTAAAACAGTCCCTAAATCACCGAAAACAGTAAGCCAAAACAGTCCAAAAACAACAGCAAAAATAGAGAAAATAGCGATAAAAAAAAAAAACAACAGCAAAATAGAGAGAACAACAGCCCAAAACAGCGAAACAACGAAGGAAGATATTGAACCAGCGAACCGGAAAAGTTACGGAGCATCAACCCTTCCGACGACGACGTAACGCACTTCCAAGAGGCGACTTAAAATGTAAGACTTGAGGGCACCCTTTGTTATATTTTATTTTGTCATTTTGGAAACGGCATGCTCGGTATGCGAAGTACTACATTGAAAACGGTCAAATTCTTTGGTCACATATTTATTATTCCGCATTTATTTCATATTATTAGTCTTTTATTATTTCGCATTTAATTTATGTTATTGTTGCTTTATTATTCCGCATTTATTTTGTGTTATTTATCTTTCTTCATTATTTCGCATTTTAGTTTAGTATTCGTCTCTTCGGTTATTTATTGTTATATGCATTATCATATTTCATGTATGTCAACATTGGGTGTGCGAATTCTTGTGTTTATTTAAATTATCTTGCATGTGTTGTATGAGACTTGGTTATATTATCGCATAAATCCTTTCATTACAATTGGCATAAGTAAGGGACCATTCCGAACCCAATGGTTTGAGGTCTTCCCTTGCGAGAGGTGAGTGCGGCCTTAAATCATTTCCCAGTTCACACTGGGTGGCGACTCCATTTTATTTCTCCGGTTTAGTCCCCTGCGGGCTACTCCGTACTCCCGACCGGGCCGCGAGCTCGGACAGCGTCGCCGATTTTTGTGTCCTACAGCGCTCCAAGCACCAACTCCAACACTAGCAATACAATACAATATTGTTGACGGTCAAAAATTTCAAAGGTTAGATGACGTCAGAAGAAACATATAAGGGTAGTATCGTTCAATCAAAACAAGTGATGTGACATAATAAAGCATAGGAGAAACTCGTCTAGATGAGAGAAGCAATGAGAAACATCTAGACAACCGAATCATTCAATCGGCCGGGCAATTAAATTGCCCAATTGTTCGGGTAACCGAATCGCCCAATCAGCCAGGTAGTAATCAACTCGGTGAGTAGTTACATGAACGTATTCACAATTTAACTGTTGAAGGCGAGAAAAATATGGAGAAGTTGGGTTATGTTCCCATCAATTATTACAAGTGGCATGCCAACGAGGAGCACGACCCAGCAGTTACCACATGTGGTAAACCAACGTGAAGCACGACCCATCAGTATTCACAATTTAACTGTTGAAGGCGAGAAAAATATGGAGAAGTTGGGTTATGTTCCCATCAATTATTACAAGTGGCATGCCAACGAGGAGCACGACCCAGCAGTTACCATATGTGGTAAACCAACGTGAAGTACGATTGTAGTAGTTATTACGAGTGGCAGATGAAGAAACAAGAAGTCAGAAAACGTGTGATGAATCATTCTGGCTGTTGTCAAACAGTTATCCTCACTACTATTTAGGCTAAAAGTCAAGTTCAGAAAAAGGGAGAAAAAAAGACTCGTAAGAGGAAATGTAATTTTCTTTTATTAGATAACTAATTAGAATTGTGTGCTGACGCCCTTGGAGACATTTCTCAATCAAATCAAACATTCCTTGGAGGCATTTCTTAATAATTATATTTAGAATCTCAGTAGATTTCAGATTGTGTATTTGTATATTTGTATTGTAATAAAAAAAAAAAGCCAACCTAACGGAAGTTGCTAACAGTTTAGGGTCTCAATGACCTTTTCTAACATATTAGGGGTATCTTTGAAATTGACCGTAGAAAAATGATAATTGAAACTAAGGACAGATCAAACATTTCACACAACACAATAGTATACTATCAGTTCAGTTAGAATCTAACATACAATTTGAGAGAGAGATAGCGACACAGAGAGGAAGAGAGAAAAGGTGAACGGTGATTTTTTTAACACATTTATTATTATTATTATTATTTTTTAATTCACAGTTAAGTTGGTATATATATATATTAAATTTTTATTTTCATTTTTGTGTTTGCAAGCAGAGACAACCCACCAGTTGTTGCGGCTGATTCAAGTTGTGACTGACTTTGCAGATGGGATCTCACTATCGTCTCTTCTTCTCTCACTAGTATCACTCGAATATCAACTCGTTTCATTGATTTAACAAATACCCACATTGGATTTTCAGGTATTTGCTTCACTGTTTACTGCTTTCATGGCCTTGGGCTTTTTAGTTTTTTATTTTTAATTTAAATGATTTAGTTTTCATTTTTGTTTGATTTTTTAGTACTTCATTTGTGGGAAAATCAGAATTAAGAATGTAGGTTGGGGAATTTTAGTAAAACTTGTTGGAGTTTTGTGTTTGGTTGGTGGGAAAATTGGGAGTGAAGGAAAATTTAGGGAATGAGGAAGAAAGATCTTTAGGTTCATTGATCTGTTTATGAAGCGTAATGAGTATAGCTGATGAGCGAAATTTTAGGGAATAGGAGGAAGAAAGATCTTTAGGTTCGTCGATCTGTTTATGAAGCTTAATGAGTATATGAGCTGATGGGCGAAAATTTAGGCAATAAGAGGAAGAAAGATCCTTAGGTTCCTTGATCTGTTTATGAAGCTTATTGAGTATACGAGCTGATGGGCACCCTTCCCTTAGGAACCTTATTTTTAGGGCGAGTTCTACCCATAAGCTTTTATAGTGATCTTGTGTTGAATTGGTTTTGTCGTATGAAATTTTGTGGAGAAATGGTAGGTGAAGAATGCAGTGATTTTTATTATTTAGGACTTGAAAAGAAGAACCTTTGCTCAGCTTTTCTTGTTTGTCTTGTTGTAGTTTGTTGACCTTGTTGATTGGGTAGGTAACAGACTTGAGATTCATTTGTAAATCTGGATTTTGATGGGTCTTATAAGCTATCAGTGTAGTTGCTTTGTTCAAATAAGGGTCTTTCGGTGTTTGTGTAAAAGTAGAACATTTCTTATAGAAAAAGCCACTATTTTGTTGCTACAGATGCATATATTGTTCTCCTATTAATCTGCATAATGTAGTGGTTTTTGAGCTTTGCATCTGGCCTATTTGTGTAAGTGTATATATTTTCCTTTTAGTTTTCCGTTTGATGATAACTATGTGATTGTAAACCCCACATTTGCAGCAGAAAATCAGAGATGGCTTGTAAACTTAGATACATTGTTGCAGTTGCTTTTTTGCTGTTTAGTGGATGCAGGCGGCACATACAAGCAATATATTAGTTGTGAATTTTTCCATTTTCCATATGTATGCATGTGTGGTTGACTGCATTTAAAGGAACTATATTCTCTATTATTGATGCTTTTTTTCTTTTCTATAAGTTTTTTCTTTTGAAAATGCTATAAAGCATTTTGACATGTTGCTTCAACCTTTTGCACGGCAGGGAAAATAATTTCTTCACTTTCCTCTTGGTGGTCTTCATTGTCTGGTCTCTTTTGGGTTCTATTGAATAGGCTTGATGGGTTCCAGGTACCCATCTCATCAGCTTAGCAATGGCCTTTTTGTATCAGGTCGGCCTGAGCAGCCTAAAGAAA
>SKCR01032575.1:0-32933 GCA_019454045.1 Zanthoxylum bungeanum | reverse complement strand
GTGATTATTATCATGTGCCATTAGTAGAGACTAATGAGATTGTGCAAGTTTTGGATATAGTCATATTGCAAGATGAGGATTGTGACCAATTTGCTGACCTAACGGGAAATGACTTTGTTCAACTTTGACATCTTTTATATGACAAATTAACAACTCTTTTATATGGATCTTGCTTGTTTAGTTTATCAGACCCACAAGAAAGCCATAAGCAGTGGCATATATTTTTAACAATACAGAATGCCAACATGAAGCAACAATGGCAATGATGAGGGAGACTAGTAACTATAATCTTCTCTCTGAGCTAATGGATGAGGATTTCATTCAACTTCATGACCTTTGTATTAAAAGAATTCAACTCAAAGAATTCAACCTCTGGAGCTAGGATTTGGACTCAGGAGAGGCTGAGTTCTAACAAGAACATAATTGAAAAAATATATAAGAATAATAGGTACTAAGATTCTTCTATACATCGGGCGAAATCATAATTTTAAAACTATTTAAATTACCGAACAAATTATTCAATATTAATAGGAATAATTTATTCATATTTCACCTAAACATGTTTATCGATATCAAATAAAAACATAAGCAAATAAGAAACGTCGCGAAACTTTTACGAAAATATTTTTTACGTAAAATGAAGCAAAACACATTTTTGACCGAATCGACTACCCAACACGCATGAAGGCTGCCCAGGTCAGCCCCAATAGTGTTAGGGCAATTAATGGGCTATCCAAATAGTGAAAAATTCAATGTTTGGATAGTCGTCACCCGGCTGGCTCAAAAGCCACATGGTAAAGCCGTTTTTCGCCGTTTTCAACTCCGAAATAATTTTCGGCAATTGTTCCACACCCATAACATATCCAATATATTTATATGACATCAAATTCATCAATATAAACACTGATTTTTCCAGATCTGATCCAAAACAAAAATTTATCAATGTTTATGATTTAAATCTAATTTTTCAATATTAATCCAATTAATCAAAACACCAACCAAAGTCACCACTCATGAAGCACCCAAGAACAATTCTAGGCATTACAAGAGTGGTCATAACACTCTAGAATGACAACATATCATCAAATGATCATCTTGAACCAAAATTACAATAATATTGCCCAAAACTACTTCACACATGCTCCAATTCTTCCGATTCATCCACCAAATCCAAAAGCCCCAATTTTTCTACCAGTAAAGAAACTCTAGAACTATTCTAGGAATACAAGAATAAGTAAAATAATTTTTCTAACTCAAGAATGATAAAGATTACCTTTAATATCCAACAATCCTTAATCTTTTCTTAGTTTTCCTTCACTTTGATCATGGTTTCTTCAAACCAAAAATTTGAGAGTTTTTCTCGGTGTGTGTTCGACAATGGTGTTCTTCAAGAAATAGAAAACAAAATTTTCCCTTTTTTAAACTAGTCATTGCCGACTTAGGAGAGCATTTTTGTCCCTTTGAAAAAATTAATCAATTAATAATAATAAACTTTAATGTTAGCAAATCAATTTGCACACACTAGGCTTAATAAAATCATGTCATGTGTTTCAATAATAATTAAACATATTTCATGACAATTGTGAAATATGGATATTATTTAATTATTCAATATTTAACAATTAAATATCTAAATAATTAATTAATATTATATATGTATTTTTATTTACTTTAAATGACAAATACAGATATTAATAGCATGTGTCAAAATCTCATTTGATAAATAATTAATGTGTATCTAATCAATTATGTATCAAATATAAATACACAATAATTATTAAATGGCCAAAATCCCCTAATGCATGTGTTATCATTTAACCAATTAAACGGTTCGAATTAACTCATTTAATCCGATGAAGTATTATTATTCATATCGTGTTGCCAAAGTACCAAATAGTACATTTCATATTGTGAGACTCTATAAGTTTAGGTTTATCCGTCACAAAATCCAATATCGTGTCCATAATTCACCCACTCATGATTATGAAGACTACATATAATCTCACCAAACTATGCAAGTCGAAGTCATTGCATACGCATAATCTATCTATCACAGGCTATTCATATTATACCTGAGATATAGATAAGAACATCAAATCTGTTCGGTATAATATAGTCAACTTTTAATTTACGATCTCTAAATAACACTCGGAACTGATTTCCGATGTTATACCACGGTCATGGATTTACTAGATCGTAAACACGTGTAGGATGCCTATGCCCTATATACAAGACTGACAGATTCTATCTTGATACGCACTAGATATTATGAGCATCAGTCCACACCCAACGACAGGCGGAGGTCTGATCTAAATAGATCGGTGATGTGACTACCATCAAAGTGAGGAGGATAACTTATATATCCCACTGTGATATCCCAAGTTGAATGACCACTATGCTCGCTCAACTCGAGAAGATTCCTATTGATGTTTGTGTACCATTTATTAGGAAATATTCAGTGAGTCGTTCAGTGTTTATCAAATAAACACCTACATGTCTATCAAATAAACACCTACATGTCTATCAAATAAACACCTACATGTCTATACGAGTCTCCTGAGACTCATGGTTTATTGGGATAAACCACCAGAACAAGTCACGATATACGACATGTACTGGTCTCAGCGGATTTTACTAACCAACCCGTGTTAGCAAATCTTGACCAGAAACTTTATTTAAGGATATACATCTTATAGTGACGTTTTCCAATGTCAATTACAAACTACGTTGTAACTGCGCACTACATTGTAAATCATAGGGTCTTTGTCTAATATACATGTATCACTAAATCAGATATAGTTTCAATCTGATCGTAATTGAATATCCAATCGTAATTAGATCGAATATGTGTATAAAAGACAAGAGGTGGTAATATTAAATAAGTATATTATGGAAAATGAAATTGCTATATTTATGAATCGGTCATATATACAATCCGAATTGTCACTTTGAGCACCAACCCTAACTTATATATGTGTGTGTGTGTTTTAAAGGCACTGCCTAACCATCACTTGGATAGGTTTTTCAAACATCAGATTAGATGCTTAGGCGAAGTAACCAGTAAAAATTATTTATATATTAGATAAAATTCCATATTTTTTACTAGTCAACCCATACTTTGACCGGTCAAAGGTAGCGTTTAGCGGGTTGAACTACCAAAGTGCCTTGTCCCATCTACCACCTTAGTTTAGGGGTGGCAATTTGGGTTTGGATTCATTTTTTTATTAGATTCAATTCGCTTTAAAGCGAATATGGGTTTGGAAAATTGATTCATTTAATAAATGGGTCAATTCTATTCGATTATTAAACTAATCAAATATGAATTTAAGATCATCGATTCGTTTTATTATTTTCTTTTATTAATTATTGTTATTTGTCAATTAATATTTGAGAGAAATTATGGTGAATTACCATAGAAAAATAATATATTGTCGATATTTGGTAGCTATTTTTGTAAATATATTAATTACATATTTCATAAGAATATATTTAAGAACAATTAATGTAAAAGAAATTATGGTAAATTATGTTATTGAATAATATCAAGACAATACGAATCATGATATTAGGATTCGTTTAATAAATGAATCGAATATGAATCCATCTTATTTTGATTCGATTCATTTAAGATTTGATACAAATTCGATTCGTTAATTATTTTTGCCACCCCTATCTTAGACGACACATTAAGTCAAATATTTGTAAGCGTTCTTATCACAAATGCCACTTGACAGCCCAAATTTTGAGTATTGTTATTTTCTGATAAACTCTCATTAAATAAGAAACCGATTATAATAATAAATTATATTATAATCTTTGTTTCGTTTAGAATTGCATGCTCACAAAATTATAATACCAATTAAAATAAAAAAAACCTATTAAATTTTTTTTTAAAAAAAAAAAAAATACAATAACGGCAACTCACAGCACATGCAAAGAGAAAATTATATCATCTTTAAATTGAAATCCCACACAAAAAAAAAAAAAAAAAGAAAAAAAAATCAACATTCCCTTTGCCTTAGTATTTTTTTTCCCCAAAAGTGAGTGGGGGCTTAATCTCGTCCTTGGCTAGCACCGCCATTGGTGTAGTTCACAATGAATTTCTACCAAGCACTCTGATTCTTTATCATATCTAAATTGTATAGTTAAATGTTCTTCACATTTTGTTTGTCTATTTGTCGATTTCTTGCCTTTATTTCTGTAATTTCGTTCTCATTCATTAACCTGCTATTATGAATCTAATTTCTCATTGTAAATATATCAATTCAAACAATTGAAGAAATGTGATTTCAAAAAAAGGAATTTACTCTCAAAACAGAAATCATACATCAAGACCTTCCTCAGACTATACTAGTTTTTAAAGGCATCATTTCAATGATTAAAAGCACGTCAAAGGCTATGCAGCAGGCGCAACTCTGAAGGATATGTTTAAAGGGACAGTGATGCAACTTTGCTGCTGCCAGTAGTTCGTTATGAATTTTTACCAAGCACACTGACTCTTTATCATATCTAAATTGTATAGTGTGATGTAGATGTAGATGTTTGTTTCATATGTAAATATTATTAGTTACAAATTAAGCTTTTCCATTTTGATAAGATTCTGTTGCGTTCAAATAAAACTTCTTCAAAGTAAACTTCTCACATTTTTTTTTTATTGTTTAACTATAGAAATGAATTTTTATTAAAAATAGTAAAATTACTCTACCTTTGTCTATTAGAAACAACATCATCATCAAGTAACATTTTCACAACTAATAAGCAACACAAACTAGCATATGTATTTGTCAAAATTTTTGCATTATAATGATGAGTAAATATAATGCATTTTATATCAATTCAATTGACACATCACTGCTACCGCACACAAGAAAACAAACTCATAACAACAACTAATTCAATAGACTCATCACAGACAATACTGCAACAACATTCATCGGTATTTATCAACACAGGAAAAAAGCAACATCACTTTGCACTCATAAGAGTGCAAAAAAAGCAACACCAAAATTCATCAACACAAGAAAACAAACAAAGTCATAATAAGACTGCAATAAAACTAATCAAACACAGTAAAAAAGTAATAGCACTCATCAACACAATAAAGCAAACAAAACCACAAAACTGAAACAACACTAATCAACATAGTAAAAAAGCAGCAGCACTCAGAGACTCATCAACACAGCAAGCACTCAAACATCGAACAACCACAACAAAATAAGAGTATAAAACATGTAGAACCTGCGGTGCTTTGGGAATGCAAAAAATATTGCAATAAATTATCTTCACAATCATATTGCATTAAATTAATTCTCAATTCTCTAGCCAAAAGTTGAACAAAGGCAAAAAAATGAAGAAACTCAACTGAGGAGAGAGAATAAGAGATGAGGAAAATGCAGCTATGTTTGATTAAAATAATGTAAACTATAAACATATTCCACATCACTGCCACAGAAACAAAATATGAGCTAGACTTTATAGTATACACACATGCAAAGATGGAAGCAAGAAAAAAATAAAAACAAATACGAGTGATCAGAAACCCCCTGCCCTGCTGTGGAGAGAGAGCCCAAATACTCATAAAAAAACATAAAAGCATTTTGCATTACCACTCAAGAAATATGCACAAAATGAAAGACATAGTTATAAACTGAATTTTAAGGATTCTGTTAGCCGCAAATGAAATTAATAAACTCAAAAAACTACTAAAAAAACACAAAAAGTTTTCCCTTGGTAGAGTGTTCTTTAAAATCTTGGAACTTTCCCCTAATAGTGCAACATAAGATTGCCAAACTGAAAAGACTTACTCAACGATATTAGAGGTAAACTAAGAAACGTCTCTAAAGCCATTTGTAGCATTGTCCCAATGTCCCTCTACTGCTCAATCCATTTCTCACACACTGCTACATTAAGAATTGCAAAATTGAAATGGACTGGAAACAATTCTCTTCAGTACATGGAGATAAAAGTGTAAACTAAGAAAAGGTTGAAAACTTATTAGATATCCCCGAGAGGAGTAGAGTCCTAATATTCCTCAAATGCTCCGCCATTTCACTAAAACTGCTACATAAAAACTTACATCATAAGAAAAGAAAGTCAATGACAGATTGTGTGTACAATACACAAAGCAACGTCAAAATATTTTATAACAAATCTTAGATATAAAAGGTGGTTGACCTCTTTAAAAAGACATGTTCTGCCTCCTCTTCGCTTAATCTACAGAGGAAGGTAAAAAAAGCTAAGAAAACCTGTTAAAAAATTCCTAATTTCAGTTCATTTAGAAACCATTGTTCTAATTCATAAGTTATCAAATTGTTTGATGCGAATGTCTTTTTAATGTAACAATAAAGCTTGAAAAAGGGGCACAAGTTCAATCCTGGACCTATATAGTCTCCAACACTCATCGAAACAAGAAAACAAAAAAAGAATATGATATACGGGGCACTTTGGGAAAATGAATAATAGTGCAATAAATTATCTCTATGATAATATTATATTAAATTAATTCCCAATTCTGTAGCCAAGAGTTGAACAAAGGTAAAAACATGAAGAAACTCAATCGAGGAGAGAGAATAAGAGATGAGGAGAACGAATACTAAAAAACACAATAGAAAAGCTTTTTGGTAGAGTAATCCCAATATTCTCTGAAAACTTGGAACTTTCTCATATTAGTGCAACAAAAAATTGCCAAAATGAAAAAGCCTTGCTCAATGATAGAAGAAGTAAACTAAGAAAGGTCTCAAAAACTGTTTGTAGCAATGTCCAAATGTTCCCCTACTGCTCTATCCATTTGTCATACACTGCAACATTAAGAATTGAAAAAATGAAATGGCCAGAATACAATATGTGTACTCATAGACAAAATTAATAAAACTAAGAAAAGGTTGAAAAACTCATTAGATATCCCCGAGAAGTAGAGTCCTAATGTTCCTCACATGCTCCGCCATTTCACCAACACTGCTACATAAAGTTTGCATCATAAGAAAAGTTGAACAAAGATAAAAAATGAAGAAACTGAAACAATACTAATCAACATAGTAATAAAGCAGCAGCACTCAGAGACTCATCAACACAGCAAGCACTCAAACATCGAACAACCACAACAAATAAGAGTAGAAAACATGTAGAAGATGAATGTGATACCTGTGGTGGTTTGGGAACACAATAATATTGCAATAAATTATCTTCACAATCATATTGCATTAAATTAATTCTCAATTCTATAGCCAAAAGTTGAACAAAGACAAAAAATGAAGAAACTCAACTGAGGAGAGAGAATATGAGATGAGGAAAACGCAGTTATGTTTGATTCTGTGGGAGTACAAAATGATGTAAACAAGAAGAATCCCAAGTTTACATGAAAACTCAAAACATATTCCACATCACTGCCATAAAAACAAAATATGAACTAGACTTTATAGTATACACACATGCATAGATAGAAGCAAGAAAAAAATATGAGTGAACAGAACCCTTATTGTAGAGAGAGAACCCCTAATACTCATAAAAAACATAAAAAGCATTTTGCATTATCGCTCAAGAAATATGCAAAAAATGAAAGACATAGTTATAAACTGAATTTTAAGGATTCTGTTAGCCACAAATGAAAGAAATAAACTCAAAAAACTACTAAAAAACCACAATAGTTTTCCCTTGGTAGAGTGTTCTTTAAATTCTTGGAACTTTCCCCTAATAGTGCAACAGAAGATTGTCAAACTGAAAAGACTTACTCAACGATATTAGAGGTAAACTAAGAAACGTTTCTAAAGCCATTATTAGCATTGTTCAAATGTCCCAATCCATTTCTCACACACTGCTATATCTTTTAATTCCTATAGGCAAAGAACTGAACCAATGAGAGAGAAAAGTAGATGAGGAGAACACATCTGGCGCTAGATTATGTGAGAATATGCAAACTGATGAAAAGCAAGAAAGATAGAACGACAATCCCAACTTCCATAAAAACTTGAAACATTTCCACAAAGTGCAATAGAAATTTACAAAAAGGAAAGACCGAAATATCAGCTGGACTATATAGTATTCAGACAAAAGAGAAACAACATGAGTGGAAAGAACCCTTGTTGTGGAGAGATAGCCCTAATACTCCTCAAAAACTAAAAAGCATTTTGTATCACTGCTAAAGAAATTTGCACAAAATAAAAGACATAATTTTAAGGATTTAATTAGCCTTAGAAGAAATAAATTGAAAGAAGTACTAAAAAACATAATAGAAAGTTTGAAAACTTGGGATTTCCCCCTATTATTGCAACAAAAGATTGCCAAACTGAAAAGACTTACTCAACGATAGAACGGGTAACTAAGAAAGGTCTCAAAAGCCATTTATAGCAATGCTAAATGTTCCTCTACTGCAATCCATTTCTCATACTTGGAATTTTCCCCTATTATTGCAACAAAAGATTGCCAAACTGAAAAGACTTACTCAACGATAGAACATGTAACTAAGAAAGGTCTCAAAAGCCATTTGTAGCAATGCTAAATGTTCCTCTACTGCAATCCATTTCTCATACACTGTAACGTTGATAATTGCACAGACACGTTCGACACGTGTTCGAGTGGCGTTCAAACGCCCGTGCGTAAGCCTATTTTGGACGCGTTTTAAGCTTATTTTGCACTTGGGAAATCTTCCTTTTTGCCCAACCTATATATAGAACACACTATAGCCTCCGTCCCTGGTGTTGAAAACATAATATCTCAAAGCCTAAACCCTTCCTAGCTTTTCAACCTTAATGATTTCACCTTGAAGACTTTTTTAGTCTTTTATATTTACTGTTTTGGTGAAATCAATCTTTGTTAAACCGTCAACACAACAAACTCAATTTCCTAAACCTTCAGAGTTCTCAAGGATGAAGATTGGTAGTCGGAGTTCCAGCATTCAGAGTTTGCAGAGTTGATATGCTTAGAGACTTCAGAGGTTCTGAAGAAACCGTGGGGTACGGACTCGATGAGTTCTTCGAGTTCTTAAAGTCTAGAGGTACTAGAGTAGGTGGGGTTGCCACCATAAGTTTTTTACCATCGCTGTAAGTATTTCTCTGTTTTAGTGGATTTTAGGCAAAACCCGGAGTGATTTTTTACTCGCACGAGTTTTCCACCTCGTGAACAAAATATTTGTGTTGATTTTGTGTGATTGCTTTTAATATTCTGCATTATATTTTAATTATTTAAAATTGAGGTTGCTTGTTAGAAATCCATAGAAACAATAATCAGAACTTGTCTTGATTTATTGTGTTAATTCCGCATAGGGTCAGAAACTAGGGTACATACGAACTTTCAAAAATGATTACCGTTAGCAAAGAGTAGTAAACAGAGACTTACAAATGGCTCAGATTACTTACAATAAGGGCACCCATCACATTCACGACTTGTTTGCTACGATCACAAGGTAGAGATCATATGACGAAGACGAAGATGAAGAAGAAGAATAAGTAGTCTCTCATAGACAGGGATAAAATTTAGGCTGGAAGGAAGCTGAAGAAGAAAAATGAAGAAATACAGATTTAGTAACAAAAGCTTAATTCAGATTTAGTGTGAAAGGGAGACAAAGCAACAAAAGCTATACAGATTTAGTAATTACAGATCATCGATTTTAGAAAACCGCTAAAATCTCTTCCTATTCCTCTTAACAGCCGTTCAAAATTCATTGAATCTCAAGCTAACTTAATAATTGCATTTCCGACTTTTAATGTGAGCTTAAAACTCATTGGATTTAAAAAGAACTCTCATTTTACTTATGTATTACTTATAGTATTATAGATACAACATCAACTGCATTTCTTATAACCAGAAAAGACCGACTCTCCTTGTGTATTTTGTTTCATAACTACACTTCATACTATGACTCACATCATCAAAAAAATTTTAACTATCAGAAATTGAACAACCATCCTTTAGTTATTTTCTTAATCGATCAATCAACCAATAAAAGTTTGAATTTTGATCAATGCTTGCCATTATAATTATCAAGAAAATGCAAGAAACCAAACCTTTTTCCCATTGGCTGAATTTTCATGCCTTTTGATGAAGAACTGATCAAATCCTATCTCTACAAGAAGGTTTCACGAGTATTCATTCCTTTTATTGAATATTTTGTTCGATATTGTGATCTTTATAGTTGCGCGTGGGGAAAACGGAGGAGAAATCAGAATATTTATAGGAGAAAGAGGAGAGAAATATAGCCGTTGGAAGACAAGATTTGGGATTTTAATAATAATAATAATAATAATAATAATAATAATAATAATAACTTTTTAAATATTTTAATAAGTAAAATAGAATAATAATCTTTATATGTGTATGTGATAATAATCTTTATATGTGTGTGTTAATTAGTGTGTTGAAAATTAAATTAGACCAATCGGTTGAACTGTTTGAGTCTATTGTAAATTCTTTAAATATGGTTGGTTAAGATGGAGGAAGGACATGTCCCTTATATGGTACCATATAAGAACATGTCCTCCAATTGAGAAGCATGGAAGGGATATAACTTTTTGGAGGGTTGCCCCAAACCTAAAGGGTCTCCTTAAGGCACCCTTACATGCCTTTATAAGAAATGAT
Source organism: Zanthoxylum bungeanum (assembly GCA_019454045.1). Classification (NCBI taxonomy): domain Eukaryota; kingdom Viridiplantae; phylum Streptophyta; class Magnoliopsida; order Sapindales; family Rutaceae; genus Zanthoxylum; species Zanthoxylum bungeanum. Next base: position 22,364 of record SKCR01032575.1, on the reverse strand, counting down.
CCATGTTCATTCTCAACATCTAAAGGAAATTCGAATTTTATGAGTCACATTTTCATTATTTTGTAAGAGAGAGTTCCATTATATTCCAAGTTCAAACACTTGTTAAAGAGTACCCACTTGAACAAGAAGAATCAGAGGAATCCTGGGAGAACGTTAACCACAACGCATCCGTAGAGAACCATGACGGAGGCTAATAAGTTCTTAAGGATAGAGAATCATCTCGACTTGGACGTTGTTTATCAGGTTTTTCTGGTTTCCAAAGTTTTAGGGTTTATCATGTTAGTGTAGATGTAGTTTGTGTGTCTGTGTTGTGATTGTTTAAAGCATGTTAATTTTATGGTTAATGACACTAAACCACCAAACAATCTTAAGAACTTGTCACTTTAGTGTTGTTAGATAGAAATTCACATGCTTAGATAAGAAAATTTTCTAGAAAAATAAAGTATGTGCATGAAAAATACGTAAGGCGTTTGAACGCCATAAGAATGCAAAGGCAAAAATCATAATTTTCGTAAAAATATTCGAACGCGTCTTCAAACGCAATTCAAACGCAAGCCTTCTGCCTAAGAACGTTCGAACGCGTATTCAAACGCAAATCGAACACAAGCCCTCTGACTTAAACTGTTCGAACACATCCAAAACGTAACACGAACATGAACTCTCTGTAATAGTCCGTTCGAACGCGTTCTCGAACGCTACACGAACGTGAACTCTCTGGAACACTTCATTCGAACGCGTTCTCGAACACAACACGAACGAGCACACACTGGACAGTTTTATTCGAACGTATATACGAACGTGACACTAACGAAATTAGTTCTGGAAGTGTTTCTAAACTGAAGTAGGCTTAGATTAATCTAATTATTCATAATATCAACTTAGTAAAATCATATACTGTATCACAATAATCTTGGTAGTATATATTTAAGTTAATATTAGATTGTTCAATTATCACAAGCATTCACATAGTGATAAAGTTGAAAATTAATTGTGTGTTGCATACTTGGTTGAGAATTTAAAGTGTAATCATACACAAGTACTTCCATACAATCTTGATTGACACATACACATATATCTGCACATATCGAATATTGTATTGTAAAATCATAAGTGTACTATTGATTTCGAATTGCTAAGAGATTCTATTGAAGAAGTGTTTAAAGGATATTTTGTCAAAAAGGTGATAAGAGCCTAAGTGGTCAGGGATTTAAGTTGTTACTCCGGACCCCCATCGTCCTCTGGGAATATTCTTTTATTTACTTTTCATAAAAATCTTTAGTCGAAATTCAAGGACTTGTGTTTATTGGTACCACTGTCTAATAGAACAACGAGTGGATACTTGATATTCACTTGAACAATATCATTTGTTGATCATTGTGTAAATTATCTTTTGTAGACTTACTGACCCCTATTGATTTTTCCGGTTACATATGGCTAGCGGAAACATCATAGTACCGGTCTCTCATGGAGAAAAATCGAAAAATTTTAGTGGGGCAAACTTTAAATAGTGGCAGAGCAAAATGTTGTTCTACCTGACAACTCTTCAGTTGGCTAAATACCTCAAAGATCTCCCGGATCCTGTGGAGGGTGAATCGGAAATAACCAAGCAACATGGTCGTCTAACGACTTCTTGTGCAATAACTACCTTTTGGGTGGGCTTAATAATACCTTGTACAATGTGTACCATAGAATGGTTTCTGTGAAGATTCTCTAGGAATCTCTCGACAAGAAATATAAAACTGAGGATGCCAGACAAAAGAAATTTATCGTGGGTAGGTTCCTCGACTACAATATGGTAGATTCAAGAACAGTAATGCCTCAGTTGGGTGAACTGCAATTGATCATTCATGAAATACTGGATGAAGAAATGAAACTCTGTGAGACGTTTGAAGTTGCCACCATAATTGAAAAGTTGCCTCCATCATAGAAGTACTTCATGAGATATCTGAAACACAAAAATAAGCAGATGAGCCTTGAAAACCTTGGAGTTTGATTGAGGATCGAAGAGGACAACATGATGTCCGAGAAGGCCAGCTACAAGACTATGGAGTCTAAGGCCAACATCGTCGAGGGTGTAAAGGGTAGCAAGAAGAGAAAGAACAGTGGAGCTGATTCTTCCCAAGCTAACAAGAAGTTCAAGGGGTAGTGCTACAATTGTGGAAATAACGGTCATATGGCAAAGGACTGCAGAAACAAGAAGTCTCATGACAAGGGCAAGAAAAAAAAATGAGGCCCATATCACTGAAGATGAGCAACTGACTAAAGAGATCTCAGAGATGAACCTTTCAGCAGTGGTAACTGAAGCCAACTTAGTTGGGAATCTGAGAGAATGATGGGTAGAAAGTAAGATATTTTCCTCGTATCAAAAGGTCGATAGTAGCGATCATCTGACAATGGGAAACTCGTCTACCTCAATAGTGGTTGGACAAGGCACAATGGTTCTGAAGATGACATCTGAAAATGAGCTTACATTGAAGAATGTTTTACATGTTCCGGATATTCGGAAGAACTTGGTCTCAGGCTCTCTCCTTAGCAAGGCTGGTTTTAAGCTTGTATTTATTTCTGATAAATTTGTATTGACCAAGAATGATGTTTATGTAGGAAAAGGATATCTCACTGAGGGACTTTTCAAATTCAATGTAATGACTGTCAATCGACATCGTGGTAATAATAAAGCTACAACTTATGCTTATATTATTGAGTCACAAAATGTATGACATGAGAGGTTAGGACATGTTAATTATGATACGATGTGTAAATTAATTAACATGTACCTTATACCTAAATTTGTAATTGATAGCCAACATGAGTGTGGGGCATGTGTTGAAGCAAAAATGCATAAAACATCATTTCATTCCATAGAACGAAGTTCTGAACCCTTGGAACTTGTACACACTGATGTGTGTGATATGAATATTGTGCAAACAAGAGGCGGTAAAAAGTATTTTGTCACTTTTATCGATGATAGCATAAGATTCTGTTATGTGTATTTGCTGAGGAGCAAAGATGAAGCTATTGAGAGCTTTGTACACTACAAGAACGAAGTTGAAATCAACTTGGCAAGAAAATCAAGAGAATCAGGAGTGATAGAGGTGGTGAATATGTGTCACCATTTGGTGAAAATTGTTCCAATCATGGAATTATTCACGAAACCACTGCTTTTTATTCGCCTCAACAAAACGGGATTGCTGAGCGCAAAAATCGGGTGTTGAAGGAAATGATGAACGCCATGTTGACAAGTTCTGGTTTACCCAGAATTTATGGGGGGAAGCCCTGCTTTTCGCGAACTACGTTTTGAACAAGCTTTCTCACATAAGATTGGACAAGACACCATATGAGTTGTGGAAAGTTCACGTACCTTTCTACAAATACCTAAAAGTGTAGGTGTGTCTTGCCAAAGTAATGGTTCCTAAACTTAAGAAGGTTAAAATATGACCCAAAACTTTTTTGAAGAGACATTTCCTTGTAAGGAAAGAGAAAGAACATAGTCTCTCAAAAGAACTATTGATACTGTCAAAATTGATCAATAATCAGATGAACGTGCAAATGTTGAGACAATTCAACCTATACGTAGCAAAAGAGCTAGAACGTCTAAGTCATTTGGTCCCGATTTTCTGACATATTTGTTAGAAAATGAGCCACAAAGATATAAGGAAGCAATGTCTTTGCCGGAGGCACCTTTGTGGAAAGAGGCTATCAACAATGAGATTGATTCAATCCTGAAAAACCATACTTGTGAGTTGGTTGATCTTCCTCCAGGTTGTAAGCCACTGGGCTACAAATGGATATTCAAACGGAAGATGAAACCGGATGGATCAATAGATAAGTACAAGTTAAGGCTTGTCATAAAAGGTTATAGACAAAAAGAAGCTTTGATTACTTTGACACCTATTCACCAGTGACTCGTATCACATCGATAAGAATGCTAATAGCCATAGCAGCTATATTTGGTCTTGAAATATATCAAATAAATGTAAAGACGATATTCTTGAATGGTGAATTAGATGAAGAGATGTACATGGAACAACCAGAAGGTTTCAATATTCCTAGACAAGAACAGAAAGTGTGCAAACTTGTAATATCCTTTTACGGATTAAAAACAAGAACCTAAACAATGACATGAGAAATTTGACAAATAGAGGTTGTCAAGTGGGTTTAAAACTAATGAGTGTGATAAGTGTGTATACACCAAATCAACTCAAAAAGGATATGTCATTGTGTGTCTCTATGAAGGCGATATGCTGATAATTAGTAGTAATCATGAAATGATTCAATATACCAAAAAAGTGTTATCCAGCAAATTTGATATGAAAGATTTGGGTATAGCTGACGTGATCATAGGAATTAAGATTTCTAGAACATTAGAAGGATATATATTATCTCAGACTCATTATGTTGAGAAGATACTTGATAAATAAAACAAAGGAGATCTAAATGTGACTAGAACTCATGTAGACCTAAATCTTCATTTGTCAAAGAATATTGGCTCTAGCGTATTGCAATTAGAGTATTCGAGAATCATCAGAAGTCGAATATATCTCACGAATTGCACAAGAGCTGATATCGCTCAAGCTGTGAACATGCTTAGCAGATATACGAGCAATCTAGAGCATAACCACTGGAAAGCCATAGTAAGAGTTTTGAGGTATCTGAGAGAAACTTCAAAATATGGGCTATATTATGACAGATATCCTGATGTACTAGAGGGATACATCGATGCTAATTGGATATCTGAGACGGTGGATTCCAAATCTATGAGTGAATTTATTTTCACACTTGGTAATGCAGCCGTGTCATGGAAATCCTCGAGACAAACTTGCATTGCCCGGTCTACTATGGAATCAGAGTTCATAACATTAGACAAAACAGCAGAAGAAGCGGATTGACTTTGAAATTTCCTGGAGGATATTCCTAGTTGACCCAAACTGGTGCCAACGATAAGCATATATTGTGATAGCCAATCGGCTATTAGGAGAGCCCAAAATACAATGTATAATGGTAAGTCTCGACACATACATCGGAGACATAATACCATACGTCAACTGCTCTCAAGTGGCATAATATCGATCGATTATGTTAAATCGAAGAAAAACCTAACAGATCCACTTACTAAAGGTTTACTTAGAGAGCAAGTTGAGAAGTTATCGAGGGGAATGGGCTTGAAGCCTATAAATTAATAATTGATACTGTGGAAACCCAACCTAGCTGACTGAAGATCCCAATATCTAGGTTCAAAAGGGACAACTGAAACTTTGTGCAATTCAAAACAAGCACTGAAGAGTTTTGTACTCTTTCCCATTCCGATAATGACGCAGAGTGCTGTCTGTCAAGGTTAGGATAAGCTAAGGCTTTCAATGATCACTATATTAGGAGATGAGTCCTAATGAGGGTAAAGGCAGATTACCTCTTCATAGTAGATCACATATTTCAAGTAAGAAGTGAGGCCGCTTCTATAGGATATTACAGGCTGATTTCCCTAAAGTGCTTGATGAATATAGGTCCGTTGTTCATGGCCGAAATGAACAAAACTGTAGAACGAGAAATAGTAGAAGTAAAGCCGTGTGTTGGCGATTGTCTTGGTTTACACCAGCAACAGAATAGTTCAAGACTATGGGTCAAGGTTTGCCAAGTAAATCCGATTGCCATTCACTATGAAAGGTTCAAGGCGAAAGCTACCTGTTTCGATGCAGCTTTGGTTCACGAAAACTCTCTCAAGTGTCTGCATGAATATTTGAAGAATTATGGGGGATTGTTTTAAATTCTTCAAATATGGTTGGTTAAGATGGAGGAGGGACATGTCCTTGGATAGTACCCTATAGGGACATATACTCCAATTGAGAAGCATGGAAGGGGTACAACCTTTTGCAGGGTTGCACCTCAACCCAAATGGTGTCCTTAAAGCACCATTCCATGCCTTTATAAGGAAAGATCCATGTTCATTCTCAACATCTGAAGGAAATCTGAATTTCGTGAGTGACATTTTCATTGTTTTGTAAGAGAGAGTTCCACCATATTTCAAGTTCAAACACATGTTAAGGAGTGCTCCTTTGAACAAAAAGAATCTGAGGAATCCTGGAAGAACGTTAGCCATATCGCATCCGTAAAGCACTATGATGGAGGCTAATAAGTTCTTAATGACAGAGAATTATCTCGACTTGGACGTTGTTTATTAGATTTTTCTGGTTTCCAAATTTTTAGGGTTTATCATGTTAGTGTAGATCCAGTTTGTGTTATGTGTTGTGATTATTTAAAGCATGTTAATTTTATGTTTAATGACACTAAACCACCAACAGAGTCGAGAACCGATCATGAATTTGATATGTTTAAAATTCAAAATCAAATATCTAGAAAATCGATCAATTGACCTATTGAATTTTTATATCAAGAATTTAATCACTGATCCGGTTTTTAAAACACTAATATTTAACATGAATGAACCACTTTGATTCTTTCACTTACTTCTATTCTTTCAACTCATTTTATCTTTTTTTTCTTATCAATCCTTCATCTTTTTCTCTACTCATTCATTTTTATTTTCTCTTTTTTGTTGCTACACTGTTCCTTCCTCACTCTTCTCATTTTTTCTCTCCCAACCACTTTCTCCGACCAGGGCTCATCAGAAACAGGGATTTTCTTTCTCCGGTGAGCTTACCTGAAGTCTTTGTTTCCTTTGTTATTTTTTTGGGTTTTTATTTTGTCTAGAATCCACCCATAAGTTGTGGTAGATTTCCAATCAAGTGATAGATGTTTTGTGTTTCTGTTTTTTTGTTTTTTTTTTTTTTTACAGGAACAATGATTCTTTTCATCGATTTATAGAAGATCTATGGGTCCAATTGGTAGATCTAATATTGGATGTGAAGATTGTGAGAGCTCTACAGTTCTTCCGGATATTTGTATAGTCTAATTGATTTATTGATTTTTCTTGTAATAGATTGTATATAAGCCGATGTAAAAGTTTTTATGTTAATCTTGTCTAATATATTGTTCCAATTCTACTTAGGAATTCATATTCACCAATACTGTGTCCACTTCGTTTCAATAATTTCTCTTATACTATAATACATTTTAGGTATTAATTTATTTTTCTATCTGTTACGGATAACATATAATGCACGTATCATCTTATATTGTTAGATTTTATCCTAATTAGGCTTGAGTATTAGATTGTTTTAAGTAGTTTTTGAGTTAATGATGTATTATTCAGTCTTATGACCATATCTATTCAATGTATTAAAAAAAACCGAAAAGGCATTATTGAGGAGACAAGTGAGACACTTGGTGATATGATAATGGCAGAGACCGATGAGATTGTGCAAGCCATAGCCATTTTGAACTAACGAATGAGTATTTTATTTAACTTTGTGACCTTCTATCAATAAACGAATTACTCAAAAGTTATGTAGTAGACGCAACTCTAAAGAATGTGTCTGATTCTTTTATCATATATAATTTTATTATTAAATAAATTTACATAAATCAATAAATAAACAAAAAAGCTAAAATTATCGAATTAAAATTAAAAAAAAATAGTTTTAATAGTAATCAAACGAAACCGCGTGAAAGAAATCAAGATTTTACCACATTCAAAAAATAAAATAAATTAATAAATAGAACAAACAAAATGTGACCATTACAAGTAACCTTTGTCCTAATGACTTAACACTAAAATCATTAATTTTAACGCTTGTATTTCCATACATGCAATTAGGAAGATTTATTAATTACAATTTATAAGTAACCCTAAACTGAAACTCAACTCTGAAGTCATAGATTTATTAATTGTATGAAACTTAATTAGGTTTCACATAACACACTGTAGAGACCAACTCTACTTCTTGTGTTCTAGAATTCACATGATCAAATCGTTTTTGTTCTTTCAATAATAATACATCTTTTTTTCTCAATCGATCAAAATTTGAATTTTTTCAAGTAAATGCAAGAAATCATACTTTTTTTCTTTTCCATTGTCTGATCGAATCCTATCTCTACAAGAAGGATTCAACAATATTCATTCATTGAATATTTTGTTAGAAATTGTGATTTTTATGGTGATCATGAATATGTCGTTCGGGAAGTATATGAAGGACGGAGGATCTTTTTTTCTTTACCCAATTGAAGGTTTTAAGATTTCCAGCAAAGTTATCATTTCAGGTACTTGGCAAGAAAAAAATGTTGCTGAAGAGAGTGTATCCACCAAGACCAACCCCCCCAGTTTTCTTCAAGAAGAGGTTCCGTTATGAGAATGAAGGGTCCAAGGATCATGGTTGTTGGATCATAAGTGAGTACAAGGCCAAAATAAAACAACTACATTTGTGGCTTTGTAGGATTCGAACAAATAAATCGAGACCAGAGACAATATAAGAAATCTGACGCAAGGATATCAAAGATAAGAAAACAGAAATATGATAGTGTAGAATATGAATCAGAGACAACTGCTTATTTGATAGCAATGCTGGAACAAGAATCAAGTTACCATGATGACGTGAAGATTAGTAAGCAACATGTTACAGCTTTATCGGTGCCTAATCAGACCAAACAAGAAAGCCATAAGCAGCAGCGAGTATGTTTTAACAAGTTAGAATGCCAATGAGAAGCAACAATATCAATAATAAGGGAGTCTGAAAATGACATTCTTGGGAATGATACTTGTGGAATTGATTGTTATGTTGCGATGTAACATGTATTAGCCTTGACAATGCCTTATTTGACCCCACGGGAAAGCCATTATGAGCAACATATGTGTGCTTGCAATGTAAAATGCTAACATGAAGAAACAATGATGATAATGAGGGATCCTGAAAATGAAAATCATGATACCAGTGAAACACTTGGAATTGATTATTATCATGTGCCATTGGCAAAGACTAATGAGATTGTGCAAGCAGTGGTGATATGATCAAGAATTGGCTTGGTTAGAGTGGTGTATTTGGGTCATTTTGATGGATTTGGAAGATTCCTTGGGTTTTAAAACTTGGGTCATGCATGAGACTTTATATGAAGACTTTATTATGTATAAGGCATGTATGGAATAGGTCTTGGTCGTGCATGAGCTCTCTTGATTGATTTTCGGCTTAATTTCCGAATGGTGCATAGCAGTGGCAGGATGTACACAGTCTTTATATTTTATTTATAAATTTCTCATACGATGTTCGATTTCAGTGATTCAAGTTGCATTGGAAAGAGGACTCGTGGATCTAAAACTTTGTAGCTTACATCAAAGTCTAATTTGGAATACTTCATGGTCAAAATAAGGATATAGCTTTTATATTTTAAATTTTTAAGGTTATGTGATGTTTGAATGCTGGGCTGAACTTTAATTAAATTAGAAAGCCCATGCACGAAATTTTAAAGTATTTTATTTGTTATTGTATTTAATTTACTAGGGTTTTATTATATTTGGGTAGAATTAGGCTTAGCCAGCCATTTAAATGGGCATTATTCATTGTAATTGATAATGAATTAAGTATATATTTTTTTACCAAACAAAATGACTTGTGTCATCTTGAAGGAGTGGATTCTTTCTTGGTTTTACGCAACAAAAGCTTATCAACATATGACAAGTGTTGTGGCGCTGTTCACTATTCAAGTTTCTCCAAAGAAATAAAGAAAAGGTTTCTTAAGGGCAAGGTTTCTTAAGGGTTGGACTTGATCTTGGATGAGTTTTGTTCTTAAAAAAAAAATCAAGATTCGCGGTTCTTAGGGCTTAGAATATGTGGAGGGGTTCCGTAGAATCAAGGAAGAATCCACTCCCTCAAGATGACACAAGTCACTTTGTTTTGTAAAAAAATATTTTCTTAATTCATTATCAATTACAATGAATAATGTTCATTTAAATGGGTGGCTATGTCTAATTCTACTAAAATATAATAAAACCCTAGTAAAATAAATACAATAACAAATAAAATACATTAAAATTTCGTGCATGAGCTTTCTAATTTAATTAAAGTTCAGCCCGGCACTTAAACATCACTTAACCTTAAAAATATAAAATATAAAAGTTATAAGGATAATTTGCGTCCTCATTTTGGCCAAGAAGGATTCCAAATTGGCCTTTGACGTAAGCTACAAAGTTTTAGATCCACGAGTCCTCTTTCCAATGCAACTTGAATCACTGAAATCGGACATCAGATGAGAAGATTATGGATAAAATATAAAGATTGCGCAAATCCCGCCACTGCTATACATCATTCGAAAATTAAGCCGAAAATCAATCAAGAGAGCTCATGCACGACTAAGACTCATTCATACATACCTTATACATAATAAAGCCTTTATATAAAGTCTCATGCATGGCCCAAGCTTTAAAACTCAAGAAATCTTCCAAATCCACTAAAATGGCCCAAATACACCAATCTGACCAAGCCAATTTTGGATCATATCAAGTGGATATAGCCATATTGCAAGATAAGGATTGTGACCAATTTGTTGACCTAACGAAAAAGGACTTTTCTCAACTTTTCCATCTTTTATATGACTAATTGATAACTCTTTTATATCTATGAATCTTGCTTTACTTGCTTATCTTTTCAATTCGAACAATTTCAAAATTTGATTTAAAAGAGAGTAAAAAAAATTGAACCAGAAAACGTAATTCCTACAAGTTCTGTAAATGAATATATTGCTAGTTTATATTAAGATATACTTGAGATGCAAGTTTAGCTTTACATCTCAATTGGTTGCTCAGGCACACAGTGACCCTTGGTTTCACAATCAGTATAATTACATGCATCATCTTCTCTATCATGATTCATGAAAAGCTTGTTGCTCATTAAGCTTTGGCTTGTGTAGGAGGCTATATGAGAACCTAATTAATCCTTCCAAAAAAAGCTCGTTTCCTTAGGTTATCATAGTCATGATCTTAAATAACATCCAACTATCAGAGATCCCTTTATACAATAACAAGGATGACCATATCTACGTATCACCATCATTATGTGTGTAAAACATATTTTATCATATACGAGTTGGTATCTGAGGTCTGTAAATGCAAAATTTGCTGCCAACAACTACCCTTGTCAAGCTGTGAGGCTCCATATTCTGTCAGGTGAAAGAAAAATCTTGCTCTTTCATTAACTCTCACCATCTATCAGTGACATTTCTTTAGAAAATATCTTTACCGCTTATTCCAAATTCTTCAAGTTTCTAGTCTTGATTTGTTGTGTTAATTTTACATAGGGTCAGAAACTAAGGTAAATACGAACTTTCAAAAACGATCAGCGTTAGCAAAAAGTAGTAAACATAGACTTACGAATGGCTAAGATTACTTATAATAAAGGCACCCATCACATTCACCACTTGTTTGCTACGATCACAAGGCAGAGATCATATGATAAAGACGAAGACGAAGAATAAGAACAATCAGTCTCTCATAGACAGTGATAAAATTTAGGTTGGAAGGAAGCTGAGGAAGAGAAATTGACGAAATACGGATTTGGAAACAAAAGCTAAATCTTGATTTAGTGTGAAAGAGAGTTAAAGCAACAAAAGCTATACAAATTTAGTAATTATTGATTGTTGACTTTAGAAAATCGCTTCTTATTCCTCTTAACTGCCGTTCAAAGTTCATTGAATCTCAAGCTAACGTAATAATTGCATTTACGACTTTTAATGTGACCTTAAAACTCATTGGATTAAAAAGAGCTCTCATTTTACTTATATATTACTATAGTATTATAGATACAACATCACTTGTATTTCTTATAATCAGAAAAGGCCGACTCTTTTTGTGTCTTTTGTTTCATTGTCTTGTTTTTATTCATAACTACACTTCATACTATGACTCACATCATCAAAAAAAAATTTTCCATCACAAATTGAACAACCATCCTTTAGTTATTTTCTTAATCTATCAATCAACCAATAAAAGTTTGAATTTTTATCAATGCTTGCCATTATAATTATCAAAAAAATACAAGAAACCAAACCTTTTTTCCGATTGGCTTAATTTTCAGGCCTTTTGATGAAGAACTGATCTAATCCTATCTCTACAAGAAGATTTCAAGAGTATTCATTCCTTTTATTGAATATTTTGTTCGATATTGTGATCTTTATGGTGACAAGAATCCTCTAGATCCCTTTTAAACAAAGAAAATGAACTTTATTTATTCACCTAATTGAAGCTCACAGATTCTAGGATTTGCTGCAAAGTTACCAATTTGTGTGTTTGGCAAGAAGAAAATGCTTCTGAATAGATTATATCTAGCAATACCACACTCCCAGTTGGTTTCAAGAAGGATTTGAGGATCATGGCAGCTAGATTATACACAAGTACTTTCTACATCCTTCCCAGTTTAGTCAAACTCAAACAACTAATTATGTGCTTTGCAGGATTCGAAACAATCAACCAATAGAGACTAGGATGTAGATGTTTGCATAATTTTTTATCAATGCGCGTGTAAGGTCCAAACCTTCCGAGACAAAGTCCAGAAATGGATGTTTGATTCTGCGAAAAATACCTCCAATGGGCACAAGCACACAAATTACAATTCTACAGATTATAAATCTAGGAAATTAAAACAATGCTCAATATGATTCTTCATTTTTTTTGCTTTCCCACGCCTGAACTTTTTATAGTGAAGAGTCTGGCCAACCACTTGAGCAGTTTTGCTTCCCTTGGTTTAAGGACGCCAATGTTTCGTGCTTACATGTAACCGCTAGATCGTGCACTTAATTGCAGAGTTGTGAGCCTGGATCTTAGGGAGTACTGCCTAACCACTAAATCATGGGATCAAGTACATTTTCTCATGGTGATCGTTCCTTTTCCCTTCATAGTCCCTCGTTTGCTGGGAGACTATGTCTTAGCCTCTTCATTCTTTTTCGTCCTTCATAGACTCCTTCGTCCTTGGGCGATATGCATATTTCCTTTTCTTCTTCTTTTATATACTCGTCCGTTCTAAAGTGATTTTCTCTACTAATAATATTATCCCCCAAATTCGCCTTGATTGAGTTAGGGAGCGAAATCGAGGCGAAATTTCACCTGAGCTTCGGTCTGATGATCTTCGCCCTACCTTTTGGTAGCGTTGCGCGTAATGAGGGCCGTCGCTTACATTTCCTATGTGAACCCGTCACTTCTCCAATAAATGTACGACCTTCCCAACACGTCTTATCGAAAGCCATCATGGCACCAATTAATACGTCGTCTTTCGTGTCAATTCCATGTCAAATAATATCTAACATCGCCCTTTTTATTTCCCGTCCTTTCTTCTCCCCTCGAATAAGGCCGTGACACTTGTCCAAAGGTGAATCGTTTTCCTTCGCGATAAAAAGGCTTAATTCTCTCTCTTCACCACTTTCATTCTCTTCCTCTGCAAACTTTTCCACCTTCTTGATCTCAATTTCTTTGCTATGGTGTCATCTTCTTCCACTTCAAAAAATGACGCTTCAACATTCGGTGATTACCAAGCTACATTGGGTGATTCTTATGTGGGTGTCTTTGGCATCCACACCTTCGACGAAAACCATGGACTGTGCTCCCTAAGCCCCATCTTTGTTGACAATGCAGCCATTGCTACAGCCCCTTTGGCTCAGTTGTTTCCTTCCATTTCCAACCTCCCATTTTCAGAAGCTTTGAATGCTTCTTCTCTTGCCCAGTCCAAACCTATCCGTACTTGGCCTAAACATGATTCTTCCTTCGAAACCCGATTTCAGCGTATGAGGTTGCACGCAGACACCCGTACCTTTCTTGAAGAAAGCAGTTTGCTTTCCCTCATTGAGTTTTCATTGGCATTACCCCATTTTGACCGAAACTTATTCCCCACATCATTGCTCTTCTGGCCTTCTGATTATAATGTCTTCCTCTTTCCATCTGGTCCTTTTACCATCACTCTTCATGACATCAATGCTTTGACTAGGTTAACCCCTTTGGGCACGACCCTTTCTGCTTGCACTACCTTTTGGTTTTCCTCATCCTTCAATGGACACTTCATCATTCTCTTCCTATTCCACTTTTTTCGTGCATTTCCTGAGTCGGTCAGTCCGGTCTCGGTGATGGAATGCACTGCTTTCATTCATTACTGGTTTTGCAAATATATCATTTTCGTGCCCAGTCAGAAACCCGTGGCGGGTTATCTTCCCATTTCGTCGGACATTGCCAATGACATCGTTTAGATTTAGGTTCTTTTTTATTGGCTGTTATTTATTGAGGCCTGGCCATTCTCCAGAAACAGCTACGGTCTGGTGCTTCACCGATCGCTTTCGGCCCTCTTTGGCTTGTCCAGCTTTGGCTTAGAGCCTATTTCTCGATTTTAGTTCAATTGAGTCAAATCGCTCATATCCTTGTGCCAGCCTTTTGTTCGCCCAACTAGGGCCGACTTCCCTCATTCCTCGCACTGATTTTGAATATTTTTACAAACTTCTTTGAGCCCCATCTTTCTTTCTTTTTTCCTTGGGCGACAACCCTTCTTTTATTCATGAGTTTCCCGAGTCGGACGGGGATGAATCGTTCAATCGCATATGGCGCAAGTTTTTATGCACCTGTGATCAGATTCATGACATTTTGACCTGAGCCAATGGCAAGGCTGGGGTGGAGGTATATTCTCCCAACTTTGTCGCCCGTCAATTTATTTTCGTCCAAGGGTGGCCTCTTCCGTTATTTTATTCTCGTTCCACCCCATTGGAATGTTTTAAAATTCTTTCGCTTTCATACATTGATCAATGTTTGTCTGAGGTTCGTTCTTTGCTATCTTAATTTTCTTGTGCTTCTTTCTCCCATTGTACGTCTGTCTATCATCTCTTTGATAGTTTTTGGCCGTCCGGCCATGAGAGACTCTTTTCTTTACCTTCTGCTTTGGTTTTTTCCAACATTCATTTTTCTTCGAAGCCTTCGGAGACAGCCGGGTCCAAGAAGCCTATTGAGAAAGCTGGCCCAAAGAAAGCAGGCTATAAACAAATTTTATGGAAACATCCTTCTCCGCCCCATAACTTTGATTTGGACGAGCCCTTGATACTTCATCGGGGGTAAGGTATAGTCTTGCTTCCCTTCCTTCTCTCTCTCTATTTTTTTAATCAATTTTTTTTAATTGAATTTGTTTCTTGTACAGACATCCAGGATAGAATCGTCGTCCGACATGTATGAACCAGCCCCATCCTTAGTGCCTGAAACGCCAATCGTTCAATATTTAGTCGGGGGGATTAAAGTAGCCGAAACCCCGGTCGTTTAACTTACATCAGAAGGAGGTGAAGCGGCTGAAACCCCAATTATTCAACACCCACCAAAAGAGAGTGAAGCGATTGATGTAACTTCTTCATTCAGGGTCGATCCCCAAGGTATGGGGTCGAGTATAGCATTGGGCCGTATGTGTCCATTTTTTTAGGAAATTCCAAGGGACCATCCCTTATTCGAATACCATCCATTGGATAATTCTATCCCCTTTGTGCAAGAACCGGATGACGAGCCTCATCGGCCAGATAATGAGCCTCTTCGGTCGGACAACGAGCCTCTTAGGCTGGACAACGAGCCTCTTGGCTTTGTCTTAAACGAATTTATACCTTAATGCGTATGTGGGCTACTTTGGGATTTAAGGGAAGTTATAGGGATATAGAGGGCTTGTTCAGTCTGGATGAATTGAAACTATTAGAGGAGGCTCGGTCTCTGTATAAATATGATGTTATTCACCATATTTAAGAAGAAATGGAAGTTATTTATGTTTCTGACTGCAATTCTGATTCTTCTATAGAGGCATAGTCGTTAGACATGTCGAGTGCTTCTTATTTTGATCCTTCAGTACACCAGCCTTTTTCTTCTGAACAGCTATCACCTCATCGGGCGGTGTCCCCTGTTATTCCGATGCAACAGACTTCTTCTCATGAACGGCCATCATCCTCAGTCCTTTCGCCAGCATCTCTTCGGGCGTCGTCCCCTGTTCTTCCGCCTCCATCTCCTAGGCGAGAACCATCGTCACCACTTGGTGACATTCCTATGGCGACTTTGAACGAGCCATTCAATTCGAGCTTTAGGCTTGGGGGGGTGTAAGTCTCTTCCATTTCCTCATTCTTTTATCGTTCTTTTGGTTCTCATTTGCTAATTCCTTTTTTTTTACAACTGTCCGATCCATTACTGTAATTGGTTCAAGACATTCTGGATGATCTTGAACGCCTCGCCTATACTCCATCTCAGCATTCCTTGTCTTCGGCCTTAGCTGCCACAGACTTGGAAGTTCTTAGGGAAGTCGTTAGCCAATATGCCTCCCTCACTACAATGGAGATCGGTTAAACGGCTATGCCAGAAAACATGCTAAAGTTGGAAAAGATCTCCTCAGAGTTAGAGCGACTGCTGGTCTTCTTGTCCTGCCGATACCAGTGGAAAACCGACTATTTCTTCAAGATTTACAGAATGGGATTACAGCCCTTATTCTTCGCTATCGAAATATACACAGTTAGAAGGTTGAGCTTCGTTATTCCATAGCTAAAAAGAAAGACTCATTGATTCCTTTGACACTTTCCGCCAAACTATATGGGAAACCACGGACGAAATGGTGATTGAGGAGTCGGTATTGCTGGACTTAGAACGAAAATTATAAGATATCCAGCGCCTTATCGAGGAGAGTCGCATGAGGAGAGAGGCCAAGAGAAAAACCATTGCCTCTCAATTGACGGAGGTGAACACTTTTCGGGCTGAATATAAAGACTTGGCCCAAAGTTGATTTTGAGAAGAGCTTGACCGAACTGGTGGCAGCTGATGTGAAGATCCAGAAGGAGTGGCATCGGTTAAGGGAAACATTTTCGGCTCTGAAGGACTCGACTTCTGATTTTCAACGGCTCTCGGCCAATGCTGATCATGTATTTATATATTATTGGACGTTACATCATCATTTGCTTGTAATTTTTGGGACATCCTTGTTCGTAATCAATGAAATTATGTCACTTGCTCATTTAATTTTGTTTGTTTGTTTTCTCTGTATCCCTTTCTTTTTAGGAGAACACTGTATTCTCATGTTCCCATAACGAAGGCATATACTTTTTCAAGTACTTGCCATTTATCGCTCTTGCATATATTTATCCATTGGAACTCTTCAAATGATAAGCCTCATTTGGCAATACATTCTCTACTTCAAATAGGCCTTCCCAATTAGGCGACCACTTACTATACGCAGGGTTCTTGGTACCTAATGGTAATATAGTTTTCCATACTAACTCCATTTTTTTTGAACGATTTGGCCACGAATTTTCGATTGTATTCCTTGGCCATCCTTGCCTTTTATGCCTCCAATCGGTTAATGGCATCGCATTTGATGTCATCTAACTCTAATAAATTTTGGATCATCGCTTCACTGTTATTTTCTTTTGTCAACTCCTTTTGTAACGCCACCCTAGTAGATTTAATATTGACTTCAACCGGTAGTACAGCCTCCTGGCCATATACTAGTTGGAACGACAGGATTGAGGTACTTGTTCGGTGTGACGTCTTATAAGCCCATAAAGTTTGACTTAAACAGTCGTCCTATCGTATGACCTTGTCCGTTATCATTTTCCGGATCAACCCTTTAAGGGTTTTGTTGGACGACTCTTCCTGACCATTTGACTGGGGGTAATATGGAGTAGTGTTTATTAACTGGATCCCATATTCGGCCAGGAAACACTTAACTTTTTCACCGTTCACAGAGAAGTACCATGATCTACCATTAATGTCTGAGGGATGCCAAATCGATGGATGATATGCTCTTTTATTAACTTGATGATTTATTCTTGGGAAATTTCTATTACCGGGATTGCTTCCACTCACTTGGTGAAGAAATCTGTGGCGACGATGATGAATGTGTGCATTTTGCTAGATGCAGGGTAGATTTTCCCTATTAATCAATTGCCTATCCCATGAATAGCCACGACATAATAACGGGGACCATTTCTGTCGCCGATGCTCTTTGAATGGGCCTATGTTTCTGGCATGTCATGCATCCCTTAGCGTACAATATGCATGCTTCTCCCATTTTTGGCCAATAGTATCCGCTTCTTATAAATAACCATCTCATTTTTACCCCGGCCTAGTGAGCCCCACAGACCCTCCATGCACTTCGGCCATAATAATTTTGGCTTCTAATGGTCCCACACATTTTAACAACAATCCGTCCTTGCATTTTTTGTACGATACGTCTCCCGATACCACAAAGTTCAAGGCTTTTAATTTTAGCTTTCGATCTTTCCCATTTTCTGGTTACTTAAAGAATTCTCTAATCTCTTTTCTCCAATCGTCCTCAGTTTGATCTTCATTTTGGTTTTCGGTGGCCATAACATCCATCACATTCCTTCATCTTACCAGAGCTGGTTGGCCTCCTCCCTCTTGCATATACCATCTATGTTTGTCTGTTTATATCCTGAGACAATTGTTTAAAAATACATTTCAATGCGCCGCTTCTCGGCTTCGGCGAGTCGAGGCGGCCGCCTACCTAATGTGCCTAAGCAAATTTTCTGCCTTTCGCCGAGTGAGACGGGGGCCTCAGCCCGCCTCGCACCGACTCAGTTCGGGCGGCGGACTCACGTTCAGACTTTATTTTATTTTTTTGTTATCCCACCGAAACGACGACGTTTTGGGGTGCCAAAACGTCGTCGTTTTGGCGTCATTATAAACAAAAAAAAGGCAATTAAAGCTTCGTCATTTCTGAGAAAAAAATGAATCAGCTTCGTCTATGGTTTCCCTTACATTCTTCGTCTCAAATTCATCGGCATCTCTTCTTCGCATCTGGTTTATCATCTTCTTCTCTGCATTAGGTTAGTCTTTTCGAAAGAGTGAGAGGATTAAGGTGCATGAAAAAATTAATAATTTGTTCGATCAAATAATTTGACAAGGATAGATAACTACAACTGTTAATTTGACTGTGTTACTGTCACCATTGGGGAAAAATAATTAAATCATTGAATATTTTTTTTTTCTGAATATTATAATTAGCAAGTAAAATTTCATTTTACATAATTAGCCTTATAATAATTCTCTCTGAGCTTTAATTTTGCATATGCTCAAGAAACTTTTTTTTATTATTATTTATAATAGAGATTAAAAAGTTTTTCATATTCCATATAATTTTTTTTCATAAATTCATATTTATCAAGTTAGTATTTATGGCAGAATATATATGTTAGTTTTCTTTGGATATAGTATTGTAATGTACATAAAGAAATATTATACTTATATGATTAAAAAAATACATAATTTATATATCAATAAATTTGAAATAAGCATTTGTTAATCCAGTATATGTTCAATAAAGTAGCAGAAATCTCTTCTAAACTTTTGAATTTTTCAAAATATCTCTGTAAAGTTTATAAAATATCAAATTTATTAAGTCATATTAACAATTTTATCTATCTCTAGTTCAACAATTATTTTCGAATCGAGGCGCCCGCCTCACCGCCTTGAGGAGGTCCGCCATATATTTTTAAACATTGCCTGAGGCTGCTGGGCCAGTTCATTAGCCATCTCATTCTTCGTCTTTGAGACATGCTCCAACTCTATGAAGTCAAATTGATCTAGGAGCTCTGTAGCTATATCTGAAAGCGCCATGACCGACAGACTCTGGCACTTAAAGTCTCTCGTCACTTGTTGGATCACTAGTTGTGAATCTCCCTTAATCGACACGTGTTTCACTCTCATATCAAGGAGCATCTCTAAACCAAATATCAAAGTCTCGTATTCGACCTGATTGTTGGTGCAACATTCGTCCAACTTGATAATGAAATAGAATGATTCTCTTAACGGACTGACCAGAACTATTCCCATTCCTACTCCTTTTGATGTGCTAGATCCATCAAAATAAATCATCTATGGTTTTAAACTGTAATCGTCTATTTTCATTCTCATTTCTTTAATGGTGCTTAAACAAGGTGATCAGCTAAAAAATCTACAAGGGCCTGAATTTTCACGGCCTTCTGGGGCTCATGTCGTATGTCGAATTAAGACAATGATAGAGACCAAAATCTTACTCTTTGATGCAAAAGGGACGAGAAAATATGCATTTCAATATATTGATTTTTGTAATTAGATACACAATAATCGACTTAAGGTAGGCGCGTAATTTAGTACACGTGAATATAAAGCAAAACACAATTTCTCCATTGGAGAGTAATTACATTCATATTTCAATAATTACATGCTGAGATAATAAATGGCTCTTTCCATACTCGTGTTATCGTCCTGTGTGATCATTCCAGTTATGGATTGCTCTTCAGCAGATATGTGAAGCTTCATTAGTCGTCCTAGCATATGGGGTACCATCACCGGCGGCTTTGATAAATAGTTCTTTAGGATTTCGAAAGTTTTTGATGTTCTTCGGTACATACGAATTCGTCTTTTTCTTTTAGCCTTGGTAGGGACTAGAAAACTTTAGTTTTTCCTGCACAATTCGAAATGAACCATCTTAAGAAATTGACTTGCCTTATGAACCTTTGCAACTCTTTTTTGTTCTGAGGCAGTTTGGCTTCCGTGATCGCTCGAGATTTATTAACATCAATCTCAATTCCTCAGTAATGGACTAGGAAACCCAAAAAGTTCCCTGCACTAACCCCAAAAGCATATTTGGCATGATTTAACTTTAGTTTAAATTTTCTCATTCGCTCAAAAGCCATTGTTTAGTGGTAAAAATGCTTGCCCTCGGTCATACACTTTACCACTATATCGTCTACATAAACTTCTACAAAACTACTGATCAGATCATAAAAAATCAAATTAATGGCCCGTTGGTAAGTGGCTCCGGCGTTTTGAGGCCGAATGACATTACCACCCACTAATAACATTCCAAGAACCCGGGCATCTGAAATCCGTTTTATGGATATCATTTCGATGATGTAGATTTGACTATACCCTGCGTATCCATCCATAAAAAAATAGATTTGGTATCCTGCTGTGGAGTCCACTAGAGAATCTACTGTAGGCATAGGGTATTGGTCTTTTTGTGTTGCCAAATTTAAATTTCTAAAATCTATACATATTCTTAATTTCCCATTATTCTTCATGACATGGACGATATTTGACAATCATTCTCCATATCTGGTGGTTCTAATAAATTTTGCCTTCAAGAGGCGCTCGACTTCTTTTTTAATGTCAGACATGACATTAGGTGCAAACCTCCGGAGGGTTGTTTATATGGTTTGTGACTCGGCATAATAGCAAACTATGTTCTACCAAAGTATAATCTAAACCGGGCATTTCCTTATAGTCCCAAGCAAAACAATCTTTATATTGTCTTAAGAGAGAAATTAGCTTTTCACGAATCTGGATGTCGAGTTCCTTGCTGATATAAGTGATGCGTTTGTTGTTCTCTTCTCCCAGGTTCACTTTTTATAAAACACCTTGTACCCTTGTAATGTTTGCCTTATGTCGTCCATTCAGAGCGTATTCTTCTTCCTCCTTAAGTCATTCGTCCTATTCATTTCCTTCCTTCAAACAATCCACCCCACACGCTTCTCTTATTGTATCTTCCATCTGATGTGTAATTAATTTCCACCTTAAGGCCGAAATTGAAGTCTAGGCGTCAGCTTCCGTTTCCCGTTCCGTGACATAAGCCATTAAGCTGGCTCTGGTGGCCGCAAGCATCGCTTCTTCCTTAATCTGTTCGTTCATCTTCATTTGAATTGCTGGCTCCATGGCCAGATGTTGGCCTTCCAAAAACCACTATAGTTGGCTTTGTCTGCGTGAATAAATCATTTAACAACTATGCGGTGTACGACTCGTCATTTTGGCCACTATGGATGAAACTTCTGCTTCATTCAGCACTCTAGCCGGCCCATAATTTCCTTCATACATGAAATATTCATTCAAATTTGTCTCTGTTACGAAGGACTTATTATCAACGTGTACCACTTCCACTTCGTCTTTCTGATTCAAAAAGACCAGACATTGATGAAGGGACAAAGGAATACATCGGTTGTCGTGGATCCAATCTCATCCCAGGAGCATGTTATATATGGTTGGCTCGTCTATACTAAAAAATATTGTTGTCTTAGTAGTGTTTCCCACTTGTAGATCTAATGAGATGACTCATTTGGCTGTCGTTGCTCCTCCATTGAAACTCGTAAGCACTACTTCCGTAGAGATGAGATTGTTTTCTGATTTCGCTAATCGCCCCAGCGTCCTAACTAGAATAGCGTTGATGGCCGCTCTATTGTCAATTAACACCCTAGTGATGGATATTTCGTTTTCCTTTGCTTTTACATAAAACATTTGGAGAGATGTTTTGTCATTGTTGTGGTGGTCTTGGAAACATCACTGTGGACAAAACAGAAACTGGACGACGCATGCTGTTCTAGGCTCGGGGGCCTAGTTGGGAGTACGGAGTAGCCAACGGAGGACTAAACCGGAGAGTGATGGAGTCGCCACCCGGTTGTGAACCGGGACAAAGATTTAAGGCCGCACTCACCCCTCGCAAGGGAAGACCTCA
>SKCR01032574.1:0-33013 GCA_019454045.1 Zanthoxylum bungeanum | reverse complement strand
CTTACAGGAATAATCGATCAATATCAGGCGTAGCATATGTAGTATTGTGTATATCGATCCAGTATCGAATGATCATGTGCTAGGCCTGGGGGCTGGAATTGTGTCTGCCCCGTACGAAGCACATGTCGGATGTCTGGTGACTAGTCTCTATAATCGTATAAACCTGACCTTGTCATTTTATCCCGATAGCTGCAGCATTTAAGTGAACCAGTCACGTATCCTACGTGACCATCATCTCCATTATGACTGGAGTAATACTTCCATCTTGAAATCACACCCAACACACTACGATTCTCGATATACCCAGAAGAGGCGTACACAGAAACCGGTTAAAGCCCTGGATGACCAAAATCAAAGTATATTGATTGTCGCAAGTATTAGCGGTGCAAGTCTCAGGTTAAGACCAAATACACCTACCATGATTTCGGACTTCCATAGACACATAGTCATACTACCAATGGAATTCCGAGGGGGTCTATCCAGAGCGAAGCTGTTTCCCGTACCATCGGTAAAGCACAACCTCCTATTACACTTGCATGAGTATCATATACCCAAATATATGATAACTATGTCGTTGTGCCCTCACAACGCGCACAAGTGTAATACTAGTCTTTTACGCATTTATCGATGTCCATTCTCGACAATGCTCTGACTAGGGATATTTAATGATTAATCATTCGTGGACTGATACTGTCTCATATCATTCTCAATCCAGGAACTAATCATAGGGACCTCCTATCATTTATACATCTAGGTGATCTAATCACAAATGATAAAAGAGCAATCTCCTTTGTCACATAGTTAAGTTGTACAACAACATCATGATCTGTACAAATAGTGACGCTATGGGTCATAATTGTCCAAAAATCTCCCACTTGGCCTATAGCCAGTCACTCGAGTGCTTGACACCCAAACTATGTACGGTTGGCTCAAACTGCTGAGAAAAGGCTTTCATCAGCGGATTTGCATGATTATCATCTGATGCGATCTATTCGATCATCACATCGCCACGATGTATGATCCGAACTAATCAGATGAATAGTCAAAGTATTTATCTGAATCGTTGATGAGACCATTAATTCTTTAGCCTGTACTGACGCCTAGCTCAGCTGCTAACAGAATTATATCTAATCTAATTAGATTATTATCGACCCAAATGGCTTCAATTGCTGCCTCAGCTGCAGTAATAACCCGCATTTGTTGTTTATATGGTAACAATATCTTGCTTGGAAGATTTCCATCTCACTGTTCTGTTATTCAAACTGTATAGTACCGTTTGCGACTTATAGTCGTTGTATCGATTGTGAAACTTGCAGTAGTGAACCCAGTCACTTCAAGTTCTCCTTCTCCACAGATTAAGACAGCATCCTTAGTTCTCTAAGATACTAACGGATGTTCTTAACATCAATCCAGTGACTATCACTTGGATTGGCCTGTTTGTGAATCCATATGCTTAAAGCGTATGAGACACCAGGTCGCGTACATTTTTCAATGTACGATTTCTCGGAGAGTTTTATCGAAAGCCAAGCTTTCGCCGATTGTTTGTTATGGGAATATTATTTCCAAGAAATGACATGTATTATCATTATTTTATAGGACATTTACTGTCAGTGTGCTCCCACTAACCCTTTTATACACACAAAAATCATTTCGTTTTGAATTAAATCATACTCCATTATGATTACATCAAAACGATAATTCCAAGAACCTATGCTTGCTTCAATCCAAACATGGATCGAATAACCTGCAAACCTTGTTCGCTAGTTTTAGTGCGACAAAACCGACAGGATGTTATAAACATCCTCCAAAAGGTGTCATTTGAAGGAAAGCGATTTTCCCGTAAAGCTGTCATATTTCATAAATGAAACACGCAGCTTTAGCAAGCATTATCCAAATGGATTTACCGTGGCAACAGGTAAAAGGTTGAATCGTGATCAACACAATGTTGATAACGATACCTTTCCGCTAAAAGCATAGCTTTATACGTTGGTATGTTGCCATCCATGTATGTCTTCCTTGACGACTTATAAGTACCAATAGGCACAATGCCTTGCAGTACATCAACTAGTTTCCAAACATAGTTGAATACATGGAATCCATTTCGAATTCATGACACTTTGTCATAATAGGGAGTCGATACCTTGTATCACTTCCTCATACGTAGTCAGTTGGTATACCTCAAAAGATTGACATCTTTATGAGGTGAGATCAGAAACCCATACCCCAGGTTGTTTTCTGACTCTCTACGACATACGTGGTTCTTGTGTATTCGAAGATTATTGGTATAGTTCCATCCCTGATGAACTATTTGTGTTCCATTAAGGATTCAGTGCCTTGAACAGTATTACTCCGATTTTCATCGAGTTTTACTATCCTCCCACTTACCACTGCATATCGGTATTCCTCTTCGGTAAACCACATGGTGAGCAACAATTACATTGTTCTATAGTGAGATGTATAAGCACTATGCTTATGGTTTCCCTAGGATAACCTACAATTGGCACTTATCCAATTTGGGTTCTAGTTTGGTATCATCCAAACATATGCCTAGCATTCCCAAATTATCAGGAATGTGAAACCGGGTTTCTTTTCCTGTTCATATCTAATATGAAATCTGTCAAACATATTGTTATGGAACCTTATTCTAAATAAGTTCTTGCACTGTTTAAAGCTTATCCGTTGAAGGAAATAGTAGCTCAGAGCATCTCATGATTAACCTTATCATGTCTAACATAATTCGGTTTATCTCAGTTAGGACACACCGTCAAACTGACGTGTTCCGGGAGGAGTCCTCATTGAAAGAATACTTTACTCTTTCAAGCATATTAGAAACTTATTGCTTAAGTATTTTCCATTACGGTCTTACCGTGACGGTTTAATACTTCAGCCGATCTGTTTGTCTATTTCATGTCGAAACTTTAAAAGTTTCCGATTTGTGTTCTTAAAAGAAACACATAACCATAACGCGATGCCACATCCGTAAAGGTCACGAAATATTCATATCCATCTCTAGCCTAGCTAGACATGGGCCCACTTGCTTCACTATGAACTAGGGCTAACAGATTTGTGGCATTTGCACTTTTACCAAGTAAATGTGTTATAGGCACTTTGCCTAATAAACTAGATTCGTAGACTTTATTTGATTGGAATCAAATGTGTCCTAGCACCCACTCTCCGAAAGTGTGGATATACGATTCTTGTTTGATTGTGTCCAAGACAACAATGCCACAATTAGTTTCATCTGATCAAATCAGTTTGAGCTATTTATTTGTCATTTTATTTATTTGAGATTTATTTATATTCAAAATATAAATTCTGTTATTCACATCAAATGTGTTTATCTTAATATCATCTTTATATAATGAAACACTTTAGTGTTTTAGAATATAAAGGTTCACCCGCATCGGGTCAAACACTGATATAAAGATAATGTATCTAGTCAAACTAGTTACATTATAACAGTTTCCTAATTTAAGTACACACCCGAAGGTAGTTCCTAAACTTAGGTATCTGCGGTTAAAACATCGACTTTCGTCCCGTTTTCAATTCGCAGATAAATCTCAAACTGAAGTTAGTATCTTGCTCATAGCAGATTCTGATCATCAGTACATATTTATGTACCACACTAAGTATTTAAAATCCAATTTTAATACTAGTATGAACATAACCTTGACAAACATATTTGAAGTCAGAGCCTTGCCCAGTCTTCAATTCCTTCATGTCTGCTTTGTCCAAACGGCAGTCACGCTTCCGCGATCTCGTTTGCCACAATTTAGGCAGACATTTTAGGATATGTCCTTTATCTTCCCAGAAGATTATAATGATTTTGCCTTTGCCCTTTTCCACACTCCAGAAGCTTTGGCCAAGCCTCGGGTTTCTAGAATATCGAAGTAAGGTGTGGCTTGCGCTACTTACCTAATTGGAAAGTTTGACTTTATCTCCTTGAGAATAGTCATTAACTCTCCAAGAGTTATTTTTACAATTTATTACTTCTAATATCTAAGTATAGATCTATGAAGATCCTTCAATTTCATTATCATACTTTAAGGATCTAATCCTTAGTTCTGATTCAGAAATTAAGGAGTCTACTGCGACAAGCTTGATGGATTAAGCACTAAAGTTATCATCACATGAATCTTCCAAAGATCATGCTCTACTATTTGCTTAACTCCGGGCTTAGGCATAATACGTTATTTTATCAAATAAAGTAACTTATTATTTTTCCAGGACCATCCTGAAATTTATTCCCAATTTTGAAAATTAAACCATTTAAATACATTTTCCCTAGGATTATGTATTAAACGTCAATCTTTCAATTTTATCTTGATTTTAATAGTCCAACTATTTAATCAACGATTAATGTACTATTTATTATAATGATTACAATAATCCAACTATTTAATCAACTATAATTTAATAGATTAAAATCAATTATATTGATTACTATAATCCAATTATAAAATCAACTATAAATGAATAGTTTGATTACAGTCCAATTGTTAATTAAAACAACATTTAAATATTAGTCCAACTAACATTTAATTTATTTGACGAATGATATTTGTTTTGAGCGCGTATGGCAAGTAATTAAACGAGTATTGCAAATTCAATTCTTGCCTCCCACTAATTTTCGGCGAGCCTCTAACCCTCTGTCGAGTACTCAGGAAACCGTGTTTCCTAGTGGGCTAGGATCCCGTTAAATATCACACAATCTTGAATTTGGCCAACAAATTGTATGATAATTAACTAGGTAGATCTCTAAGATCAATTGGATCCAATCCAATTCCTAGATCCATTAGGGGGACATCCAAGTCCGAAACATATATCTTATATATGCCAATACATCCAATGTATTACCTAACCTTTTTCCTCTGAATCAACTAAGCCTTGGCTTTGGCACAACAAACTTAGTGATCCCAGTTAAGCGCGACCCATTGACCATAGAAAGCTTCGTAATCAATGCCGATGGATAAGAAGTAGTCTTGACTTTGGCCAACAAACCACAACTTGGACAAGACACCAATATGTAACAAAGCCTTCGTGATTCAAACACATCCTCGACGGACAAAGGCCTCGACTTTGGCCTGCCAGTCTCGGATCTTGAGTGAGAATCACTCAATGGAAGGAAAGACGCTTAATATTTTACGAGGGTTTTTCGCGTGCAAATTGGCAACCAATTTATTATCTTTGTTAAGGTCTCATCATCATACACCCTTAAACATGCATTCTAAACACATAATAAAGCGCGTATAAATAAATAATAATGATATGCGGATGGATACTTTACACATTGATCCTAGATCAAATCTCTCACTTTCTCTCTCCTGCTAGCACATGCATCACTTCTACCCGTTACACTACACTTCTAAAGAAACCTCATTTACATTGATGGGAATAGGTGAGAAGAGAATACAAAGAATATGAAGGTGATAAGGCTGGACACGCATGTCCAATTAATAAATCAAATTTATTACAACAATTTCTAAAATTGCCCCACCCTTCTAATATCCATCCGATATACATTATTCATGCATCACAATCATGTATTCACACAAGCATATTATCAATCAATCTAATCCAATGAATTAATCTGATAATTAATGACCATCCAATGTTCAAACAACGATTTGATTTTGCTCGAGTCAAACTCGTTTTGCGAATAAGTACTCAAAGTACGAATTCTCGAATTAAATTAAACTACATAATTAAATCCAATTCAATTTGTATTTAATTCTAATTCACTATTTAATTCCAAATTAAATATTACACTTTATTAATAAACCTTTACGACTTAAATTCCAAATTTAATCGTTACGGGTCTCAAAGCCCGATTAATATCCAATATTAATTTAATTAAAGTCCAATGAGCTTTTAATTAATTTCTTGAGGCGTGGACTTTTGGTCAACTCGGGCCAAACCCAATAACCAAAGTCCAATCCGGGAGTTACCCCATAAGCCCATAAATTAATTTTGGCCCATTAGGCCCAATTAAACTTTAAAGGTCCATTAAGTCGCATTTGGGCTTTATGGAAGCGGTTTTGGGCCCAATTGGATCCAACCAATTTAGCCTAAACCCAACTTGGTACAACCAAGCCCAATAAGCCTATTTACAACATAACAAGCCCAAATCCAATTTAAGGCCCAACATAATTAAATTACAAAAAATTCCAAATTCCCAATTTAATTACATAAAGTGTATTACACAATTAATTACCCAAATCAATATTTCCAAAATACAAATTAGCCTAATTAATCATGCTTATTTACATCAATTAGTGTCCAACACTTTTATCAAAAAATCAAACCCAAACATGCTTAAGGCTCTCGGCAATTGAAGGGGATTTTGTGTCCGATTCGGCCATGGACTCCATGAAATCTTCAAGCTCCAATCTTCCAAAATGGATTCCAAGCTCACGAAATCACTACCCTATCATCTTGGTATGTCTCTTGAGTGTGCTAGCACTTAGATCTTGCAACAAAATCATCATCTTGCTTCCTCACTGTCACGGTTTTTCAACCAGAAAAATGGAGAAGAAGAAGTTGGCTAAAAGCCGAATGGGAGAGAATGAAGGAAAGGTTCCAAACCGTAAAGATGGAGAGAGAGAGTAAAAGAAATGTGTTAAGTGTATTTTATATTTATTTTCCAAAAATAAATCAAATACCAAAACCATTTCAAATATCAAAAGTCAAAAAGAAAAAAATAATCAATGCTTTCCAACTACCAACATCAATCAATAGTGACATGTTGTCACATCACTCAAAGTGACTAGACATCACATCAATCGATTGACGAGTGATTTGACGTTTGATTTGACTTACGTGCCGCACTCGAATTCGAAATGCAAATGCGCTCAGAAATAATCCCGGGCTCGGGTTCGCTAATTCCAAATTAACGAATTTTCCGTTGTGACGTAATTAAATGATTATGCCTAGCGAAATCACTATTCACATCGCTAACGAATTAATTCTAAATTAACTCGTTCGCCCGAATTAAAATCTAATTTTAATTCTGCGTCGAAATCCAACTTCGTTTAATATATCGAATATATTAATTAATCGATTAATTCCAAATTAATCGTTTTCTCTCTCTTAATGATATTTTATCCCAGATAAAATATCTCCGTAATTAATCCCAGATTAATTTTCTCTCTCATCATTAATTAATCCCAGATTAATAAAGTGCGAGTCGTACGTCATCGGTGAATCTTCGGGAAGCGACCAATGAGATCCCCGGATATGTTGGTAGTAAATTCGGTCGTCGGACTATCCGAACACGTAAGTACCTCGTACTACGTTTATATCGATTTACAAGATAAGGTTGGCTTCTAGCAAAACGCCATGCCTACCCAATTCTCCAGAAACATGCTTACAGAAATAAGCGATCTATATCAGGCGTAGCATACGTAGTATTGTGTATGTCGATCCAGTATCGAATGATCACGTGCTAGGCCTGGGGCTGGAATTGTGTCTGCCCCGTACGAAGCAAATGTCGGATGTTTGGTGACTAGTCTCTATAATCGGATAAACCTGACCTTGTCATTTTATCCCCATAGCTGCAACATTTAAGAGAACCTGTCCCGTATGCTACGTGACCATCATCTCTATTATGACTGAAGTGATACTTCCGTCTTGACATCACATCCAACACACTACGATTCTCGATATACCTAGAAGAGGCGCACACAGAAACCGGTTAAAGCCCTGGACGACCAAAACCAAATGTCGGATGTTTGGTGACTAGTCTCTATAATCGGATAAACCTGACCTTGTCATTTTATCCCCATAGCTGCAACATTTAAGAGAACCTGTCCCGTATCCTATGTGACCATCATCTCTATTATGACTGAAGTGATACTTCCGTCTTGACATCACACCCAACACACTACGATTCTCGATATACCCAGAAGAGGCGTACACAGAAACCGGTTAAAGCCCTGGACGACCAAAACCAAAGTATATTGATTGTCGCAAGTATTAGCGGTGCAAGTCTCAGGTTAAGACCAAATACACCTACCATGATTTCGGACTTCCATAGACACATAGTCATACTACCAATGGAATTCCGAGGGGGTCTATCCAGAGCGAAGCTGTTTCCCGTACCATCGGTAAAACACAACCTCCTATTACACTTGCATGAGTATCCGATACCCAAATATATGAGAACTATGCCGTTGTGCCCTCACAACGCGCACAAGTGTAATACTAGTCTTTTACGCATTTATCGATGTCCATTCTCGACAATGCTCTGACTAGGGATATTTAATGATTAATCATTCGTGGACTGATACTGTCTCATATCATTCTCAATCCATGAACTAATCATAGGGACCTCCTATCATTTATACATCTAGGTGATCTAATCACAAATGATAAGAGATCAATCTCCTTTGTCACATAGTTAATTTGTACAACAACACCATGATCTGTACAAATAGTGACGCTATGGGTCATAATTGTCCAACAAAACATTCTATGATGACAATATTATGTGCAATTCCCAGGACAATTTTGTTTAGTTATTTAATTTTTGCATTTGTGTGTGATTGAATGTGTCATTATAAGAAAATTGATTTTTAATGACAAAAATTTAGTGGGGAAATAAATTTCACCAATAAATGTACACTTTTAGTGGCAAACAGTAATTTCACTACTAAATATAAACTTTTAGTGGTGGAATTACAGTTCGCCACTTAAAGTGTACATTTAGTGGCGAAATTAATGACGAAATTTATTTTCTCCACAAAAAAATTATATTTAGTGGCGAAAATTATTTTCGCTATTAAAATTAACTTGTAGTTGCGAAAAAATTATTTTTAGTGGGGAAATTTTTTCCCCACTAATTAATAAAAAAATTTGCCTCCATTATTTCATTTTCGCGGCACCAATTTTTTTTCCCGGTTTACAAACTGAAAATAAAGAAATTTGTTTCATTTTTTTCTTCATCAAAAATTGCTGCCAATTAAACTTCCATTCTTCTCATTCTTCCAGATCCAAAACTCCATTCTTCTTATTCTTCTCATTGGTTTACAGACCGAAAAGAAAGCAATTGTTTCATTTTTTTTTCTTCATCAAAAATTGGTGCCAAAACTTCCATTCTTCTCATTCTTCCAGACCCAAAACTTCCATTCTTCTCATTCTTCCAGACCCAAAACTTCCATTCTTCTCATTTTTCTCATCGGTTTACAGACCCAAAATTGCCATTTTTTTCAGTTTACAAACCTAAATCTTCGATTCTTCTCATCGGTCATCAAAGTTATTCCTAACACTTGCAATTCTAAAAATTTGATTTTTCTTCTCATCATCACTTCAGCTCTGCTGCTCGCTTGCCCCCTAGTAGATGTTGCTGCTTATCATCGTCCAAACTTGAAATTGGTGCTGGGGATATCACAAAGGTAAGGTTTTTGTTGCCCCTATATTTACAATTTTGGATTTTTATTTTAAAGGCAACACTTGTATTTTGATTTCATAAACTTGAGCTATTGATTGAGAATACGGACAGTTACCGGTTCAGTTACCTCTGAGAAAGAGCTTTACAGGACATCTAGTCTTAATGTGAGAGAGAAAATTGATAAGAAAATGAAAGTTTTAGTTATAATTGAGTAGATTTTATTTATCTCCATAATGCAGTTATTAATTTCTAGCTTAACTGTGACTAAATTGCAAAAATGTGTGATATGGGGTTTAGAGTTGTGGAAATGGTGTCTTAGTACTGGTGATTTTTTGTGGTCGATTGTTTACCTAGTGGTTTATGAATGTTTTGATTTTTCTGATTGAAAGGAACTTTTTGGTTAAAAAGAAGGTTATGTATTTTGTTCATGGATTGAAGAAGAGTGTCAGGTTTTCTGTTTGGTTATGCTTGGTTCTTTTAGCTTGGGGTTTGTTGTTTGATAGTGGAGTTAAAGAGATCAGTAGAAACTACCAAGGCTCAAAATTATATAACCAGGGCTCTTGTTTCTTTTCTCATTGGGGCTGCTATTTGGCTTATAAAGATGTTTCTAGTTAAGTTACTAGCTTCTTCTTTCCAATGTAGTAGATTCTTTGATAGGATTCAAGAATCAATCTATCATCAATATATTCTTCGGATTCTTCCAGGCCCTCCATTAATAGATATGGGAAAGAAGAAGCTATGCTCTATAGTTAGAAGTTATGCTCTATAGCCCTCCATTAGTTGGAAATTTGATTTTAAACAAATTTCACTAGAATACTCCAAGACCATTAAAAGCATATGGAATGGTTTTTGTTGGTTTTTCTTTCAGAGCTAGCTCATTCTCTGGATCTATAATTGGAAAAAGTATTGTTGCTGAGAAGGTATGCCTTTCTTGTTATATGCATTTATTTGGTTTTTATTTTCAGAGTGTTATAATCCATATATGATATTACATGTTTATTTGGTGAATTCAAATTAGGATATTACAAAGGAAGCCAAATAAGGTGTTTCACGATGAATAGAGAGTGGATTAATCATAAAAGTATAAAAGATAGGTGAACTCTGGAATATAAAAATGGTATTAATGAGTTTCTTAATTTTGAATTTAAAAGGGTGGGAAGCAATGGAAAAATAAGATGTCCATGCTACAACTATTTGAATTATATTTTCCATGATAGAGATGTGGTTTTCACTCATTTGGTTGTTTATGGGATATTAAAAGACTATTAAATTTTGTCTTTGCATAGAGAAGATAATGAAAATAATGAAGTAAATGAAGATTCTGATGGGGATGAAGATTTTGATGGATTTGATGAGACGGTTCCTTTAATCCATGACATAACAAATGTAAGATCTATTAATTTCAATGAAGGTGTGGCTGAAGTAGGTTGTGATAGTATGAAAAATGACCATGTACATGATAAGTTTACTAGATTGATGGAAGAGGCCGAGCAAGAGTTATTTCCTGGTTGTAAAAGTTTCTCAAAGTTAAAATTTATTGTTCATATTCTCCATTTAAAATGCATCAATGGTTGGAGTGATAAATCTCTAACTATGTTGCTTGCCCTTTTGCGAAAAGTCTTTATTTATGATGAAAATTTTCCAAAAAATTCCTATGAAGCAAAAAAGTACACACATGATTTAGGTTTGAATTATACTAAGATTGATTTCTAAGAATGACTGCATACTTTATCAAAAACAATATGCTAATCTTCAGAGTTGTCTGGTCTGTGGATGTTCAAGGTGGAAAAATGGTGTCCATGAAAGTGAAAATGATAATCTTAGTGATTGTTCAAGTAAGGGAAAAAAATTCCACAAAAAATCTTGCTTCATTTTCCATTAATACCATGACTTCAAATATTTTACATGTCTTTAAAGCTGGCATCCTCTATGCGGTGGCAGAAGGAGAAACGCTCTGATGAATTGCAAGAGTTGTGGGATGTTGGGGTTGAAACATATGACTCTTATACAGCTTGTAATTTCAAATTACTAGCTGCATTATTATGGACCATTAATGATTTTCCCGCGTATGCGAATTTATCTGGGTGGAGTACTAAAGGAGCCCTTGCTTGTCCATCTTGTAATGTTGATACATTCTCTCAATGGTTAACACATGGTCGTAAATTTTGTTACATGGGGCATCATAGATTTCTAGAAGTTGATCATAAGTGGAGGTTTGGCAAAAAATCTTTTGATGGGTTAATTGATGACCGTTCTCCACCTAAGCATCTTTCAGGTGATGATATTATTGACCAACTGAATGGTTGTGTTAATGTAACATTTGGCAAGGGTAATAGTAAAAGAAAACATAATGACCCTTCTTTGATATATAATTGGAAGAAGAAAAGCATATTTTTTCGATTGCCCTATTGGAGCAAATTGTTAATACGTCATAACTTAGATGTCATGCATATTGAGAAAAATATTTGTGACAATATTTCGGGAACAACAATGGGATTATCCGGAAAAAATAAAGATAATGTGAATTATCGTCTAGACTTTGAGGAGTTAAGAATCCGTAAGGATTTACATCTTGTTGAAAATAATGGTAGATTACAAATGCCAACATCTACTTTTGTATTGACTTTGAAAGAGAAGAGAAAATTTTGTGACTTCTTTGCTAGTTTGAAAGTTCTAGATGGATACTCTTCTAATTTTGCTCGATGTGTAAATCAGAGTGAGGTTAGGATTTTTAGCATGAAAAGTCATGATTGTCATGTTAGACAATTATGACCCATAGCGTCACTATTTGTAAAAGACACTGTGGTTTTTGTACAAATTAATTATGTAGCAATGAAATTATATTTTATCATTTTGTAATTTGATTACTTAATATATATAAATGATAAAAGTCCCTATGATTAGTTCCGGATTATAAGATATGAGACAATATCAATCTATAAAGGTTTAATCATTAAATATCCCTAGTCGTAGTACTATCGAGACCGGACATCGATAATGAGGAATAGACTGGTATTGCACTTGTGCATGTTATGGAAGC
Source organism: Zanthoxylum bungeanum (assembly GCA_019454045.1). Taxonomy (NCBI): domain Eukaryota; kingdom Viridiplantae; phylum Streptophyta; class Magnoliopsida; order Sapindales; family Rutaceae; genus Zanthoxylum; species Zanthoxylum bungeanum. The sequence goes on along the minus strand of SKCR01032574.1, from coordinate 20,585 downwards.
GTAACGGCATAGTTCTCATATATTTAAGTATTGGATACTTATGCAAGTGTGATAGGAGGTTGTGTTTACCGATGGTACGGAAACAGTTTCGCTCTGGATAGACCCCGCGAAATCACATTGGTAGTATGACTATGTGTCTATGGAAGTCCGCATCAGGGTAGGTGCATTTGGTCTTAACCTGAGACTTACATCGCTAGTACTTGTGACAATCAATACGCTTTGGTTTTGGTCATCCAGGACTTTAACAGGTTCTATGTACGCCTCTTCTAGGTTTATTAAGAATCGTAGTGTATTGGGTTTAATGTCAAGATGGAAGTATCACTTCAGTCATATGGTACAGAACTGATACTCTAAATGGTTGCAACCATCGGGATAATATGACAAGGTCATGATTATCCGATTAAAGAGACTAGTTGCTCGTAATCCGATATATGCTTCGTACGGGGCAGACACTGTTCCAGCCTCAGGCCTTGCATGTGACATCAGATACTGGATCGCAATACGCAATACTTTATATACTACGCCTGATATAGATTATATATTCCATTAAGATATTTCTGGAGAATTGGGTAGGCACAATGCTTTGCTAGAAGCCAATCATGTCTCGTAAATTGGTAAAAACGTAGTACGAGGTACGTACGTGTTCGGATAGTCCGACGACCGAATTTACTGCCAAAATATCCAGGGATCTCTTGGGTCGCTTCCCGAAGATTCACCGATGACGAATGATTCGAGCATAATTAATATGAGATTAATTACGGAGAGATTTTATCTAGGATAAAATACTATTTGAAGAGAGAGAACGATTAATTTGGAATTAATCGATAAATTAATATATTCGATATATTAAACGAAATTAGATTTCGACGCGGAATTAAAATTAGATTTTAATTCGGGCAAACGAATTAATTTAGAATTAATTCGCGAGCGACGTGAATAGTAATTTTGCTTGGCATAATTATTTTATTAAATTTGATTTAATTACGTCGCGACAGAAAGTTCGTTAATTCGGAATTAGCGAACCCGAGCCCGGGAGTGTTTGCGGGCCCACTCGGATTTTGAATTCAATTGGAGCCCACAAGTCACATCAAGTCACATCACTTGTCCATCAATCACCTTTATGGTGATGGAAGTTAGTGAAGGAAATGATGGTAACTTGGCTTACACTCCAAGTTGTGTAAGTTGTGTAAGACTTTTACAAAAATTTTGGTAAATCATTTATTTGATTTTTGAAATCAAATTTAACAAGTCAACACACCCACTCTACTCTCTCACATTCACGCCACTTTGAAGAAAAATTAACTCTCCCATATTTCTTTCTCTTGGCCGAATACACAAGGAGGAAGAAGGTGATTTTTGTTGCAAAATTACCAAGAGCTAGCACTCTAAAGGATCATCAAAGGTGATAGGGAAACCAACCTTGGAGTTGGGAATCACCATTGAAGCTTGGAGCTTAAAGATCAAAGTTCATCTTCAACAAAAATTAGAGCTTGGCCGTGACCTTCAAAGACAATGAGGAAAATTTTTTGAACTTGACGCATCCATAAACCGCTCATTGTAAGTATGATTCCGCCATACTTCTTTAATGTATTCACATGTTTTTTATGCTTGAATGATCTTGGGACAACTTTAGAAACCAACATGTTATGTGTTTATGCAAGACTTAATCACGTCGACTTTCCGTGGAATCTTACCAAACGATGTTTATGAGCCTTTAGTTGAAATGAGGATGTTTTTCAAGCAATTATGCTCAAAGGCTTTAAGGGTGGATGTGTTGGAAAGCTTAGAATAAAACATTGTAAAAACCCTTTGCAAGCTTGAGCGAATATTCCCTTTATCTTTTTTGATATTATGGTGCACTTGTGTATACATTTACCCAGGGAAGCTATGGTAGCTGGGCTTGTACAATATAGATGGATGTTTCCTTTTGAAAGGTATAAGCATATTTAATCTGATCTATATATTTTCTTTATATTCCATATTCACGATGAGTTGTAAAACTTTATGTTTATTTTAAAATAAGGAAATGCGATAATTTAAAGGTTATGTGCTTAATAAAGCTCGCCCGGAAAGATCAATAGCTGAGGGTTATATAGCAGATGAGTGTATGACTTTTTGCTCTAGATATTTGGGTAGGGCGGAAACAAGATTCTCACGTAGAGATAGAAACTATAATGGTGGTGAAGCACATCAATCAGAGTTGTCGATCTTCTCGAAAACTGGAAAACCCTTAAGTAAAAGAGCCATTAAAGAAATGAGTTTTCAAGACTGGAAACAAACACATTTATATATTTTGAGGAATTGCGAGGAGGTCCAACCTTACATAGAGTAAGTAATTTTAATAACTTAAAAACATTAGTTTTTCTTAGTGCATTAGAAATTGTATTGATAATATTTATTTATTTTAAATGAATAGGGAGTATGAATGTGATAATCATGAAGAAGAAGTTAAATTTATAAAGTGGTTTGACAATAAGGTAAGTATACAATGTATATTATCAATTATTAATGACATGATAAAGAGATTGCTCTTACATTAACCTATTATGTTACTCTTTTGTGTAATAGATTACAGATTTATGGGCCAATGGTGATAAGAGAGTAAACAAAGAACTTTTATCTTTGGCGCAAGGTCCGATTAGGAGGATTTCTTCTTATAAAAGTTATATTGTTAATGGCTTTAGATTCCATAGAAAGAAGCATGCTGACAAATGTAAAACCCAAAATAACGGAGCGGTTGTGAAGGGGGATGTCAATTGGATTAGTAAGAGACATTATTGAATTAGAATATCCTGGTTCTAAAAAAATTATATTTTTTCGATGTGATTGGTACGATGTATACGATGAGCAAAATGGTGTAAAGAAGGAGCTGAATGAGGTTATCACAATTAATAACACACGTTTTTTACAAACTGACGAGCCATTTGTGTTGGCTAGCCAAGTTGAGCAAGTGTATTATTTGCTAGATCAATTGGACTCTAATTGGTGAATAATAGTTAAAACAATTCCTTGCAACTACTATGACATGGCTTTTGATAAAAAAAAAGTAGTGATGATAATGAGCCATATTGGGATGTAGGAGAGCCTAGTTTTGTAGATTATTCTCATTATAGTGTGGTTGATGCCGATGATGGGGAGATGTCGTTAGTAAGAGTTGATATAGATCTAGGAACTGTGGATAGAAATGATGTGAACAAACTTAATGGTTGTAGGTCTAAAGAAGAAGAAGAAGAAGATGATGATGATGTGGACTCCATAAGTTATAATTCTAGCGAATGAACATTTTGATATGGTAAATGTTTTTATATGAATATTTGTAATACATTGTATTATGTTATTTATTCTGATTTTGTTGTTTCAATACAAATGCCAAATGTTAATCCTTATGTTTTATTGTACTTTTCATAGATTCAATGACAACTCAAGTGGAATCCTCACATGTGGAAGGATCTTATTCGAAACAACCTGAAATAGAAGTTGGTATGTTAGTATTGTTTAAACTATATAGTTGAAATATCTACATTGTATTTACTACATAATTTATTTTTAGGTAAATCAAACACACGGGGAAAGACTCGTGGTATGAAATGGAAACGTAAAAGAGATGACAAATCTGAACCAGTGGTTGTGGATATACCTGAATGTCTTCAGAGGGTCGTTGGTGATAATGCTCAATAATTTATAATAGAGACAAGTTATATAGTGAAGCAATATTGTCCAATTAATGTCAATAAATGGTCTGATATAAATTTAAGCATCAGGAAAAAGCTCATGGACAAAGTGAATGTTAAATACACTTGACTCTAAGATTTTTTGTGTAAGCAAATGGTTATATAAATATTTATTGTTTATCATTTGTAATGGTTTATATGTGATGTGATATAGGAAATGTTTGTGCTTCCTAAGAGTGCTAATGTGGAGCGTGTTGTTTGGAGGGTTTTGATGAAGAGGTATCAAAGTTGGTGATTTGGATTAAGGAGAGATTATTATCTGAAATACAAAACTGACAGTGAGCATTTAAGTCATTGTCCCCCTGGAGTTGATTACAATAAGTGAAAATAGTTGGTGGAACAATATTGGGTAATACAGAAGTTCAGAGTAAGTTGATTGTCCTTAGTATTCTTTATTTCTACGCCAAAAATTGGGTTTATGCTTCGGTTGCATGCAACAGCAGAAATCAGAATCGTGTTTCTGCTGCCAGTAGCTGCAGCAGAAACTAAAAATGGGTATCTGCTGCAGCTGTTGGCAGCAGAAACCTAGAACTTGGCTTCTACTGCAGCAACTGGCAGTAGAAACCCGAATGTTTCTGCTGCAGTGCAGCATGCATACAACAGTGCAGCAGAAACCTAGAAATTGGCATGTGTCTGTGACAAAACAAGTTCAATTGAGTTGTAATCTTTCTTGAAGATCTTTGTGCAATTGGACTGGTTTCTGGCTGCTGTGCATCAGACATACGTTCGTGGTGCGTTCGTTGCAGTGTTCGAACGGTTGGCGTTAGTGTCACGTTCTCTATTGGGTTCGAACGGGCGCATTCCAGAGAGCAAACGTTCGAGGCACGTTCTTGTGGGTTTCGAACGGGAGCATTCCAGAGAGCTCACGTTCGTTGTGCGTTCGATTGATGTTCGAACGAGTCTTCACAGAAAGGGCGCGTTCGTGTAGCGTTCTAGTAAGCGTTCGAACGCGACTGCGATCTGAACGCGTTTTTGGCCTGCAAAACCCTAGGTTTTCACCCTACCTATAAATATAACCCTTAGCCGCCATTCTCATTAGTTGAAGCATATTTCTCTTGAGCCAAATACTCTCAAAGCTTTCAACTCTCTTTGATTTCACCTTGAAGACTCTTTGAATCTTATGTCTTCTTTGTTAATGGTGAAATCCATTCTTTGATAAACCTTCAACACAACTTAACTCAAATTCCCTAATCCTTTAGAGTTCTTTAGGAGGAAGTTTGGTAGTCGGAGTTCCGGCGTCATTGGTGATATAATCTACTCAGAGACTTCAGAGGTTCTGAAGAAAACCGTGGGTCGCGGGCTTGAGGAGTTGCCTTGAGTTCTTGCAGTATTGAGGTACTTGAGTCGGTGGAGTTGCCATCATAGGTCTTGACCATCGCTGTAAGTTTTTCTCGATATAGTGGATTCGGGTGGTAGCCTATACCCGGAGTGGTTTTTTACTCGGAAGAGTTTTCCACTTCGTCACCAAAATCATTGTGTTGAATTTTGTGTGATTGATTTTATTTGCTGCTTAATTATTGTTATTGTTTTTACATTTGCAGCTTATTATTTTTAGTTGGTTGATTTGTTAAATTGCCTGTTGCAATTCCATAGTAGCAGTAACATGACTTGTCCTGTTTATTGTATTTAAATTCCGCATAAGGTCAGAACTTAGGATAACCCCGAATTTTCAATTGGTATCAGAGCCTGAACTCGATCCTTGACCCTTTTGCTATGGAGCATAGTCAACCATTAAATTGTGATTCCCACGTATCGTGATTTGGCCTTGTTTACAAAGAAGTTTAAGAAATTTCTTAAACTTAAGAAGAGTGGCCATAGCAGTGATAGGGATATGGAGAATAAGCCTAGAGAGAGTAGGCATAGCAGGAGAGAGTCTAGAGGGGATATGGATAATAGATCCCGAGGTGTCCAGTGCCATGAATGTGAAGGATTTGGGCACGTTAGATTTGAGTGTCCCACATACCTTAGGGCTAAAGACAAGAAAGTCATGACAACCTCTCTTAGTGATTCTGAAGGTGATGACTCTCCTAAAGGCAATTATATGGCCTTTACTGCTAGTGTGACTGGTGAGAGAGAGATTGTGGTTAATGATGATGATTCAGAAGTCTCTCTTGATGAGTCTGTAGATGAGGAAAGTCTTCAGGTAGCTTATGTTGAACTGTTTAATGAGAGTTTAGCTATTAAGAAGACTAATATAGAGGTCAATAAAAGGCTGAAAGCTGTAGAGCTAGAAAAGAATGAAGCTCAAGCAAAATTTGAGCATAGCCTTTTGATGGTAGATGACCTAGAGGAGAGGAACAGAGACCTAATTAATAGGGTCCAAATATTAGAAACTGAACTTGAAGATACTAGAACCCAGTTGTCTGTATTTTCTAGTGGAAATAAGAAAGTGGATCGTATGTTAGGTATTAATTTTGAGCCTAACTGTGATAAGGCGTCTTCTTCCAAAGCTGTGCCTGTAGCAGCTAAACGTGACTTAGGTAAGAAACCTGTTGAGTGTAGTCATGTTTTTCCTCCTGTTATTCCTCGTCCTGTTTCCCAACCTCAATCTAGAGGTATTGTGGGTAAACCTCGCTCTCATCCGAGGTTTGTGCCTGTGTGCCATCATTGTGGCAAGGCCGGACACATTAGGCCTAAGTGCTTCATGCTTCACAAGCAAAAGAAGAGGCCTAAAAGGGTGTCACCTAGATTTGACTCTTCAAATCTAGCTTCTCAAGTTTTTGCACTAACAAAACAGACAAAATTTCTTAGTGAGAAACTTAATTTGTTGACTATGAATTCTCAAGTGGATGAGGTTCCTAGAAAGGTTTGGGTGAAGAAGCAAGATGAATTCCCATCCTCTTCTGCGTGCCCTGATGGACATTATGAGAGTGCACTTCAGTGTAACTCTGCTTGAAAGATGCATTTTATTTTCCCATTGCATGTGTGTGTGCGTGTGTTTTATGTTCTTACACGTTTGTTTTATTTTCACAGCATATGGGTGTGTGTGTGTGTCTTGTTTTTGTTATATATCCCTTGGTATATAGGATGGAAACCCGGACATAAATTTCATAGCCGATTCCGAATGGACGGTAGTATGATCTGCACTCGGGATACAACTCCACGTACCATTGGATGTTTTACAAGCTGTTTTGTGTCTTTATTTTTTTTGTGCTTTAAAATTAAAAAAATCAAAAAAAAAATTATTATATATTTTGAAAAAGACCAAAAATATTTTTATGGCTTGTTAGAGCATGAATAGCATGTGCATGTGATCCTGGTATGTAGGATATATGATTATGCATGTATGATATGCTGTTATTTTTCTTGATGCTCTATATACATGTGTGTGTGTGATAAAAACATTTGGTATATACTGTGCTTGCACTTTCACATACACGTTTTATTTTGTCAAGGCTTGGTCGCATGTATGAGTTTTTGGAATAGCAATCTAATTTCTATCATATCATGTTTGCTCAATAGTGTGACATTTTGACTAGATAACCTTGCTATCCCCTTGTAAAAGCAAAAAGAATTAAAAAAAAAAATGAGACTTAAGTACAAAAGAGCCAAAATGGCCAAAGATAAGGGCAAAAACCCTTCACTCGAAAGAGTTATTAAATATGAGCTCATGATATTTCTGGGGTGAATAATATAGCATGCAACCAATGTTGTTTATTTTCAGGTCCTAGTGGTGTTGGGTTTGAACACATATTTTGTGGACTTGGTATGTTTAGAAATGGATTTCTTTGGCTGTGTCCAGCTCATAAAATAAGGTCTTAAGCCTTGATTTGTTGTGCACTTTATTTTCTACGCAAGTGCCTTATATGCTTTGGTGTTTATGTCATATGCATAAGTGTTATATTTAGCCACTTTTAAAATGATGCATATTGTTTCATGTCATAAACAGCTGGATACTGACTGGGTATCATTGTATCAGCTTGAAATGCTGTTTCAGTCAGTTTTTGACAGGATTTTTATTTATCTCAGGTGTGTATGTGTGTGCTTCATGTTATTGCATACTATTTTTTTTTCTTTCCTGTACACCTTTCTGAGTTTTGGTTTGCTTCCCGTGTGTTATTTTACTAACTGTATGTGCCTGTTAGTGAGGGGGAGTAATTCCTGTTTATTTATGCTCTTGCATGTGTTTTCTCCTGTTCTCCTGTTATTTTCCTGTTCTTTTTATCCTTTGTCATTTCGTGACAAAAAGGGGGAGAGTAATATATTAAGGGGGAGAGCCTTAATATATAGGAGAGAGTCGTAGAATATATATTAAGGGGGAGAGCCTTAATATATAGGAGAGAGTCGTAGAATATCCTTTAGATATCTCCGTTTTAAGGGGAGTTAAGATTAAGAGGGAGAGGGATTTCTACTTGTACATGCATGAGATTTTTACCTGCTTTATGTTTGACTTGATTATCCCAATGCTTTTCACGGTATACTGTTGTTTGTGGATGTTTCAGGTAGCAGGTATGTTGCCGCGGTTGCATTAATTTCAAGACTACTTTGTTAGGTATTAGATCGAGTCCTTTGTAATAAGTCACTGTTTTGATGGTTGACAGTTGACTATTTTCTTTTTGGTCTATTACCTAGTTAGTATTTGTATTAGGTAGTGTTTTGTCACGGAATGCCAAAGGGGGAGATTGTTAGTTCCATTTTTATTGGCATGTGTCTGTGACAAAACAAGTTCAATTGAGTTGTAATTTTTGAAGATCTTTGTGCAATTGGACTGGTTTCTGGCTGCTGTGCATCAGACATACGTTCGTGGTGCGTTCGTTGCAGTGTTCGAACGGTTGGCGTTAGTGTCACATTCTCTATTGGGTTCGAACGGGCGCATTCCAGAGAGCAAACGTTCGAGGCACGTTCTTGTGGGGTTCGAACGGGAGCATTCCAGAGAGCTCACGTTCGTTGTGCGTTCGATTGATGTTCGAACGAGTCTTCACAGAAAGGGCGCGTTCGTGTAGCGTTCTAGTAAGCGTTCGAACGCGACTGCGATCTGAACGCGTTTTTGGCCTGCAAAACCCTAGGTTTTCACCCTACCTATAAATATAACCCTTAGCCGCCATTCTCATTAGTTGAAGCATATTTCTCTTGAGCCAAATACTCTCAAAGCTTTCAACTCTCTTTGATTTCACCTTGAAGACTCTTTGAATCTTATGTCTTCTTTGTTAATGGTGAAATCCATTCTTTGATAAACCTTCAACACAACTTAACCCAAATTCCCTAATCCTTTAGAGTTCTTTAGGAGGAAGTTTGGTAGTCGGAGTTCCGGCGTCATTGGTGATATAATCTACTCAGAGACTTCAGAGGTTCTGAAGAAAACCGTGGTTCGCGGGCTTGATGAGTTGCCTTGAGTTCTTGCAGTATTGAGGTACTTGAGTCGGTGGAGTTGCCACCATAGGTCTTGACCATCGCTGTAAGTTTTTCTCGATATAGTGGATTCGGGTGGTAGCCTATACCCGGAGTGGTTTTTTACTCGGAAGAGTTTTCCACTTCGTCACCAAAATCATTGTGTTGAATTTTGTGTGATTGATTTTATTTGCTGCTTAATTATTGTTATTGTTTTTACATTTGCAGCTTATTATTTTTAGTTGGTTGATTTGTTAAATTGCCTGTTGCAATTCCATAGTAGCAGTAACAGGACTTGTCCTGCTTATTGTATTTAAATTCCGCATAGGGTCAGAACTTAGGATAACCCCGAATTTTCAGTATTCTTTATTTCTACGCCAAAAATTGGGTTTATGCTTCGGTTGCATGCAACAGCAGAAATCAGAATCGTGTTTCTGCTGCCAGTAGCTGCAGCAGAAACTAAAAATGGTATCTGCTGCAGCTGTTGGCAGCAGAAACCTAGAACTTGGCTTCTACTGCAGCAGCTGGCAGTAGAAACCCGAATGTTTCTGCTGCAGTGCAGCAGGCATACAACAGTGCAGCAGAAACCTAGAAATTGGGTTACTGCTGGCATGCAGCAGAAACCTAGAAACCCAGTTGGGTTTATGCTGTCTGCTGCATGCAGTAGAAATCGAAGCCCAATTTTTGGATGTTTCTGTATTTTCGTATTAATATAAAATTCCAATGCTTATGTATTTCTGAGATTGGATTTTTATTACTGCAGCATATCAGTGAAGTGAAATCTTCGAATCGGAAAAAACAAAAGATGCTTGCTTACGGGGGTACCAAGTCTATTGGAAGAATTGCACATGAAAGGGTAACATTTTACTGTGAGTGGGTGTGTTATTTTATTTCTTTTTATTAATAGTTTTTATTGTATTTTACATTGTCTTATCCAATGCATAGAGAAGCACGATAAGTACCCTTGAAAATACTGCAGAACCAACATAATATCATAGACTTTTTGCCAAAGAAAGAAAGAAAAAATATGGTAGTTGGGTGAATAAAGAGGCTGAAGAAGCTTATCTAAAGTTGAGGGAATTGCATGAAATACAATTGCAATGTAATGAAGTTGACACACTTACAACCCAAGAGGCTTTCACAATTGTTCTTGGGCATAGATCATGATACCAAAGAGGATTAGGAGAAGGCCCTCTCCCTTTCAAAAATATAAATCACGGAGGGCAACAAAATCATTATAGTGTGACGAATGAAGAGATAACTACTCGAATTCAATCTGAAGTTGAAGAGAAAGGGCTAACTTTTGTATAAAAAAAGAGGCTGAACTTCGAGTTACACTTAGCAGAGATAGAGTCCAAGTTGTGTGAGGAGCTACGTATTGAAATGAAGAAAGAGTTGCAACACTGTTGGTGAAATAAGAGTTAGCCTATTCGTGGGAGAGTCATCATCCACCATAAGTAATAAGATATTTAAACAAAGCTATTTCTATATTCTTGTGTTTTGATATATTTGCTCAATAAATTTAAAGTTTGGTTCTTCTATTTCAAAGCCTGTTGATAAGAAGAAATCAGTCCCAAATGATGTTGCTCTAACTCAATGTGATATTGTAAGTTATGTTTTGATTAACAAAATAGCAAAAAAAATATTTAAAACATATTTCATTGTCATATTTGATGGTCATATTTGTAGGAGTTGTACACTTGCTTAATATGTAATATTACAGTGAAGGGCGCACAAGAATATGTCTCATATGCGTGGAAAGCAACGTGAGTCACATGTACTTTTTTTTAATTAATTATATTTGTTATGTCTATAACATTATTATTGTGGAAATTACATTTATATTATACAGATCAAAAGGCTTTGAATGGAGCAGTTGCAGGATCAACACCAACAATAACTTTACAGAGAAAGTGAGGTGATACCAAATTTTAAGATTGCAAAGTAAAGTAGTTTGGTTGTAATTTTTTTTAAACTTAACCTCAGGATGGTGAAGATAGGAAGAAAATACTGAAATCACATCGAGTTGGTTTCAGATGATATGTTTCGATAACAGTTTTGTAACTTTTGTTCCATATATATTTCATAAATATCAGGTAATTTGAAACACTATTTCAAAATATCAACTTAAGTTTACTTTAATTTTATTTCTTGAATTTTCTCAATTCTTTAGTTTTTTTCGTTTTTTTTTTTTTATAAATATTATTAGTTTTTGTTTATCTATTAATATATATTGATATAATTAATTTCATACAAATGCAGGTAATTATTTTGCTGGTTGAAAAAGTAGTGGATAAGATAGTTCATTCGATGAATGGTTTCGTTTCACCATATGTTCAAAGTCTTTTTTGTAGTTTGGATATAGAATGTAAATTTAAATGTGAGACGAAAACAATAGCTTTTGATTTTTTAATTATAACTAATTGATCATTTGTCTGTTTTAATATTGGAACACAATATGTTTTTTTGCTTGTAAATACAAAATTCTATTTACATATATTAATGTATTAAAACTTATATTTTGTATCATTTTACAATACAAAATATCATATGGTGTAAACACTTTTTTCCATATAATTTCATCAAAAGGTACTCAGACTGCAATTTTATTGGGGAAAAGTTGGCCACTAAAAGTTCATTTTTTTCGCCACTAAAGTCTTTTTTTTAGTGGCGAAATTTATTTATCCACTAAATCTAATTACTTTTAATGGCGAAATTCATTTCCCCACTAAATCTAATTACTTTTTTAGTTCATGAGAGAACAACTTATGCAGTAGTTAGTATAACATCAATGCTTTAAATAAATAAGAAAACTTGTTTCAGATAACTTGCAAAGTGAAATAAAAAAAAAAATCTTAGACTTTATTTCAACATTATCTCCTCACACATGAGTTTTCAAGTAATTTTATTTGATTTGCAACTCGGATTCGAATCTTTCAAAGTTAAGGGGATAAAAAATAAATTTAGATATTATCCATCCCCGTATCTTAAAAAAAGGAAAAAAAAACTTCACGCTAATAAACCTTCACAATATTACATAGCTATTAGAGTTACTAAAACTCCACTTCATTGCATAATCTGTTGCAACAACACGAGCAGTTAAGTTACCCGGAGTACATGATATTCCTTGCGGTTAACCGATACTTATCCCTAACTTTTAGTTCATGAGAGAACAACGTATGCAGTAGTCAGTCTAACATCAATGCTGTAAATAAATGAGAAAACTTGCGAAGTGAAATAAAAAATAAAAAAATCTTAGACTTTATTTGAACATTATCTGCTCGATCGCTCATGAGCTTTCAAGTAATTTTATTTGATTTGCCAATGGTATTTGAACCTTTAAAAGATAAGGGAATAAAAAATACATTTAGACATCACCCATCCCCTTATCTTAAAAAAAAAAAAGGAAAAAAAAACTCCACGCTAATAAACCTTCACAATACACAGCATATATATCTCTTTCTTTCCACAAAACTATTAAGAGTTACTAAAACATACTAAGTGTATATGAATCCTTATTCATGGATGATACTCAAGCTCCGCTTCATTGCATAATCTGTTGCAAAACCACGAGCAGTTAGGTTACATTCAGAGCATTCTTGCAATATCAACCTGCCTAGCTCCGAATCATCTTTGCTTAAATCCGACTTTGCCATCAACTCTTTCAATTTCCTTTTACTAAGACGTACCTTGACCTTCAAGATATCATTGGTTGATTGTTCATTAAGCCTTGCAAGCTCCTCGCTTTCTTGCTTCAATGGATGCACCACTTTGTTCTTTCCAACCAAATTTCCCATTCTATCTTTCTTGCTTTCTGATTCTTTCTTGCTGGTGGATATGGTTATTATGTGAGTATCCTTTTGAGTACACTCTTCACGAAACTCGCTATATTTATTTATATAAGCAACTGACCCATTAGAAAATCTGGACGGAATCTTTAATCCATTTTAATAGCCTAAGGACACTCTTATCTAGAAAATTGTCGGTATTTAGCAACCCAAATTTGAATAATGGGTTAGATGTGCCCATACTTGGACGATATAATAATTAGCTTAGACTATTTACAAGAGAATGAAGCCATATAAATAAATGTCCACACGTGTTTCATTGATACAAATGCAATCACATTGTTATTGTTAAGTTTTTTGTTTTTTAAAAAGCTTGAAATGGACGGTTTCATTTAACAACAAAGGAGCGTGATGTCAGATATGTGCATGGGCAATGCATTGGCATATTATAATATGTAAAGCTTTAAACAAAAGCTAATGCGTGTGCAAAGGAAACAACAACATGTCAGTAGTCAGTATTAAAATTTCCGAGTACAAACCGTAGGTGTATAAAACGAGTTAATGATGTGTTGACTAAAGAACGTAAAAGATCAAGAAACCTAGTATTTTAGTTTAAAGGTTAGATTATGTTAACTTCATTTTTTTGACTTTTTTACAAAAAAATTGAACCATTGATATCATGATAGATTGTACGGAAACGAAAAACGTGAAACGAAAAATATTATTTTATAAAAATTTTAGACATAAAATATTGAAAAACGATAAATAAAATAAAAAAAATAATTTTATATTCTATAAGTTCGAAAGTCATAAATATAATTCAATTGAACAATTCGAAAGTCTGGTGCAGTTCTATCTAGACTGTAATAGGTAGAGACATAAAAATGAATGTATTTTATATAATAAAATTATATTGGACATGATCAAATGAATTTAAAAGTTCTAATAATTTATGTTAAATAACGAATATCAATTTTATCATAATAATAGTCATATATGTGATGATCTTAATTCATTGTATTTACCATACTCTTATATCATTTTAATTTATATTCGTTATATCCGTAAATCTTGTATTTTGGGAATGAATTAAATGAATAGATGAGTATGATAATTTTATACAAGGAAATCCGTTCCTGAGATTCCCTTGTTTGTTAGTTCAGAACCTGAACAATTAGCATGCAAATTCATAATAGTTATGAATTAATTGTTCACTTGAGAACTAATGGAAGTCTTGAATAAAGATGTAATTGAATAGGTTAACGGATTATATATCTAGCTCCTTTACGAATCATTTGTGGGGGATCATTGCATAGGTAATGACTATATCAATGGACGAATACTTTGAGTAATTAATTCTATAATTCTAAGAGTGTGATATGGGTATTTAGTGGAGTTACTCTAGAATTAACAATTCCATCTAATTAATAAAAGAGTTTACGATTAATCAACGAAATTATTTGAGCTTAAAATTATAGGTCCATCAGCCCTCTCGTCATCTTCTATCACTGTTCGAATGATAATATTTGCGAAGAAAAATAATTGTGAATTATTTAAAATAATTATGAATATTTTATACTCTAATTGTTCAATAAAATTCTTATTTAGAAATTATGATAGAAGTTGTCCTAATATATTTATCAATAGATAATGTTAAAACTGTTTGTTGATATAAAAAAGAAAAACAAAAGTCATCCAAGAAAAAGGATTTTTGATAATCATAAAAAGTCATCAAAGAGAGCAATAAAACTTTGAGAAAAACGTGTGCAGGAGGAATAGGAAAAAAAAATGTATTTTTTTTCTTGTTTTGGTTTTGAGAAAAGCAAAAAGAAAATAACAATAAGGATTTATCTCATGTATTGTCTACACAAATCATTCACATAATCATAGCGTTTTTCGTAATTACTTTCACGCCCACACGTACCGTTGGACGTGAGGAGATAAAGCGAGGAATATCGTAGTTCAAAGAATCATGATTCAAAAAGATCCAGATAAAATTAATATAATGCCTACTCTTGCATTAGAACATGTTATACATTGTAATATTCATAAATTTGAAAACTCTTCCGGAAGGATTTTATATTGCACATCGGGTCTCAGAATGAGACTATATCAGAGAATAAGAGTTTAAGTGTTGAAATATAACTCAAAATATTTTAATATAGAGATTTGATGCATTGGAAATCGGGAGATATGAAAGAACCGCTTACGCGATTTACGTATATTATTATATACGAAGAAAGTTTATTATTTCGATTATAAAAATAGTAAGCGAACTCAGATCGAGGTGATTATTAAATCATCAGACTCTGTTTTCCGAGACGAACAACTTTCATGTTGAACACGTTTCGAAATTTCGAGCAGAAAGGCCTCGATTTAGCTGATTTCAGTTGTAGCACTATATTAGGGGTCAAAGTGCAATAATACTAGGACCATATTGCAATTTTCAAAAATTATAGTATAAAAAGTCAAAAGTTTCTGATTATTGCAAAAAGTCCCCCAAGCCATATACACAAAACGTGAGAGAAGGGAGAAGGAGAAGAGAGAGAAAGGAATGGGGTCGGTGCATGGCCGACTAGCCACCCCCAACGGTGCTCTCTGGCACAACTGGCTTTGTCCAGACCAGGCCGGCCACGTGGTGGCCGACGATTCTCATTTTGGCCATCGGAGCAGCGAGACAAATAAGGCAAAATATGCAACTTCAACTTTTCGATTCCGACTCGTCGCTTCATTTCACGGCCCGAGCCACTTGCCAAATCGAAACTCTCGAATAGTACTACTACTAGTTGGCGGTGATGGATTTTCCATTATGTGCATGGTTGCAAGTAAAACGAGGAAAATAGTAATGAATAGTGACCCATGAATGAACAGTAACTCCGATCAAAATTTCGTTGATTCCAGTGCGTTCATGGTATCGTTTGAAGTCTGTATATGCCCTCGAAATCTCGGTAAGATCTCATGGTAAAAATTACTAATTTCAAGTTTATCGTTAAATATTCGGATGTATCCGATAGCTTCGTAGAGTAGTATAATGATATAAATTGAATTTTTTGAGCATGAGTATATTGAATATGTGTATATGGTAGAATATGAGAGAAATCAGAGCGAATTTGATCAATCCGATAAGTAAAGAGAGTTTCCGGTAAAATCAGGTTTCGCGTGCATCTGTACTTTGATGAACGTAATTAAGGATATAGCTTAATTATGATGATATGATAGTATTTGAGTAATTTCAGAGAGGTTCGGAGGGCTTAGGATCCTTCCGCAGCGTTTTCGTAAATTTTTCGAAAGATTTTCCAATAACGCGTAATTTTCATATTTGAGCTACTGGATTGGCATAGAACAATGTATAATGATGTAATGTGAGTATTATATGTGTTCCAAGTGGAACAAGAAGGATCCGAAATGTTCCGAATTCGTTCGCAATATTTTCGAACTTTTTGGAAGGTTTTCTGGATTTTAGCAGGAAATGAAATCTAATGCTACAAATTTATTTTATTGGATTTATTATGAGAAATGAAACTGAAATCAATGAAAACGGATTTAATTTGGGTTTTTTCGGAAAGTTGGGGAGTTTATGCTATCTGTTAATTTTCTCTGATTAACGACCCTAACTGTCCGTATTTTGTGTTACATATAAAAAAAATATAGCATAGACCCTAGATAAGTACCTCACTGTGAACTCATCATATGTAGATAAGGTACGATAGTTGATTGTGTGTTTAGATATGTATATAGATATGTATATAGATTGCAGACTCATAAAAATATGTAACAGTAGTCATGGAGTTTTAGAAAGCATGAAATGAGAGTTTCGAGCGGTATAGTCAATGAGATCCGTAAAGAGCACGTATAAAGGTATAGTCAATTAGTGTGTGTCTTTGACAATCCCGATGTCATAGTGACGCGTATTCTGGTATTGAGGATTAGAAATAGATATAGTTGATGTTTCTGTAGTTATATTTTTAATAAGAATAGCCAATAACTTATGCAGTCAAACTCCATACCGGAATTATGTTTCCTAGTGATGTGTTGTGATATTTTATATCGTATTGCAAGTATACGATGTCAAGTTTTAGTATAAATATGAGTGAAGAGTGTCGAACCCACATGGATTGCGTTAACTCGCACTAGGTACTACAATTGGTAATCCTAACTTTATTTAGACAATAATTAACAAAGATTTAATTAAATAAATAAAATATAAAAATACTTAGATAGGAGGAACTAATACGATAGAGATTCGAGATCCAGATTTCACCAAGTTGTCTCCTATGTATTTGTCATGCTAATTAACTTATTCAGTGTTATTGTTTATAAGTCAAGATTCCGAAAATATCCACTCCCTCTCTCGAGTATCAGTGAAAATATCATCAACTACAAACTTCAATATCTCTATAAAAATCTAGTAGTTAACGACTCATTACGCTTTGTGATTCTATATTAACGACTTTAAAGGAAATTATATATTCTCTCGAACTCTATAAAAATCATAGGTTATATTCTCTACATCCATTCAAAATCCCCTCTCTCTAGTGGTAGATTGTAAACATATATCATCATATTTATGGCCAGCAAACACAAATCATTAAACTCAAAAAAATATAAATAACTCAATAAAACTTCATAACAAAATTGACAATTAAAACAAAGGGTCAAGCATCAGTTACATCATTCTCAAAAATTAAGGAGTTAGTTCATGATTTAAAGATAACAACAATGAAAAACAAGTCATGAATCTAATGGAAATCATTAGATTTCTAAGAAAGAAACAAGAAGATAAAACCCGAATTGAATCTCTTCTTCTTCGGACGTCACCACCTTCGTCTCCTTTTGTTGCACTTCAATCATCCTCCTTGGATCTCTAAAAATATGTATTTTGGAATTTTGTGCTATGTATTAGCCTCCTCGTTTGAGTTGTGGACGAACTAATGTATTTATAAGAAAGTCTTAGAACCATTAAACATCTAAAAAACCCTAAAATCCTGTTTCTGGTGCGCGTGGGGTGCCGAGGCACCTAGACTTCGCGCCATGGCGCCAAAGCCCCTGTATTTTGTATATAACGCATAGATCTCTTTGATTAGATGGAAATTGATATATTATGGGTCTCATAACTCTTTCTAGATCAAATGTTATAGTCTTTTTAAATTCAGCGCGCAGCTAATGCTGGTTTTGCCTGTTCTTGAGTCCGATGCTCCCAATAGGTCCCGAAACACGGGTAATTGGTCCATTCTTCATGTTCTAATGCTTCCTACAAACAAGACATAAAATAAACTATAAATTACATTAAATGTCTCGAACAATAACAAAATAATAGGCTAAGGATGTCGGAATAAGTGGGTATAAATCGCACTTATCAAACACCCTTAAACTTAAGATTTTGCTAGTCCCGAGAAAAAGATAAAATAATAAATAAATTAATATTTAACTAGGCCACTTTCGTAGGGATCACGATTGCATTTAGCATATGCAACAAGCCTTTAAACCCCTAGGCGGCCCTAGTGGACGAGTTATAGTCTCGTGAGGGCTTACATCGACGATACCCACAAACGTCATTCACACAATCATACAAAAACAATTTGAATATAATTAAAATAATCCTGATAGTTGTACATAAAATTGTCTTCAAAGAATGCTTATCAATGAAATCAGAGAACCTTCAAAGTACTCAATTGCGACTCAAATCTAAGTTCTTGAATAAATTATCTAAGTCAGACTCACAGTGTGTGTGTGTACAAGTTCATTTACATCTCGACTCATAAGTAAGCTAACTTGATGATTTCGTCTGAAAATTGAGATCCGATGGGTTAAACCAACCTAGATATCTCAAATTGACTCTATAATTGCATTTCTTTGCTTCGTATAGTATGATTTTATTTCTTCTTTTTCCGCTCATTTCAAATTTTTTTCTACACACCTACCCTTTAAGGTAGCATTTCTCCTTATGGTGGTCCTAACAATCGCCCATAGGTAGCTTAACGCTTATCGGTTATAGGTGGTTTCCCTTTTTTTATACCATACATCATAACAATAGCATATTGAGATAGATATCTAAGAAAGCGGTCATTCATCGGCAAACAATTTCTTCAACTAGTCACTTTGCCAACTACCTATGTTCTTACTGCTAAAAACCTGTTATTAAGTGCTTACGAGTCTAACCTAAATCATCTACTCAAGCCATCAGATAAAAATCAATTGAGACTTATCGTTTCTAAAATTTCATTAAAAGCAATCAAAATTCATCATTAGACTTATGCTTTACTATCAATGACATAAAAACAAAAATAGTTATTTTTTTTTAGAATAAATAAATAAATAGCAGGAATACATGCACACACCCCCAAACCTAAAACTTGTATTGTCCTCAATGAAAGATAAATATAAAGAAACTAGATTAAGGAACAACACTACCGTGCATGGAGTTTATCAGGCTCCTACTGGTCAGAATTTGATTGCGCGGGCATTGTGTGTCTCGTGCTACCTGCATAAATGGCATGCAAAACGAATAAAGAAACAAATAGCACACAATAAAAATAAAAATTAAAAATAGAGAAAATAATAATAAAATAAATGGAAGGGTTGCTTCCCCGCTAGCGCGAAGTTTAACGTCTTCAGCCAGACGCAAGTAAATAAAAACAAAATAAAATAAAATAAAATAAATATAAACTAAAAATAAAAGATAAAAATATAAATTAAAGTTAAGATTACTTGATAGTAGTATTAATGTGAATTAAACAAACAATCCCCGGCAACGACGCCAAAAACTTGTTGTGATATTTTTTATCGTACCGCAAGTATACGTTGTCAAGTTTTAGTATAAATATGAGTGAAGAGTGTCGAACCCACATGGATTGCGTTAACTCGCACTAAGTACTACAATTGGTAATACTAACTTTATTTAGACGATAATTAACAAAGATTTAATTAAATAAATAAAATATAAAAATACTTAGATATGAGGAACTAATACGATAGAGATTCTACATCCTGATTTCACCTAGCTGTCTCCTATGTATTTGTCATGCCAATTAACTTGTTCAGTGTTATTGTTTATAAGTCAAGATTTCGAAAATATCCAATCCCTCTCTCGAGTATGAGTGAAAATATCATCAACTACAGACTTCAATATCTCTATAAAAATCTAGTAGTTAATGACTCATTACGCTTTGTGATTCTATATTAACGACTTCAAAGGAAATTATATATTCTCTCGAACTTTATAAAAATCCTAGGTTATATTCTCTAGATCTATTCGAAATCCTCTCCCTCGAGTGATAATTCTAAACATATATCATTATATTTGTGGCCAGCAAACACAAAGCATTAAACTCAAAAAAATATAAATAACTCAATAAAACTTCATAACAAAATTGATAATTAAAACAAAGGGTCAAGCATTAGTTACATCATTCTTCAAAATTAAGGAGTTAGTTCATGACTTAAAGATAAAAACAATGATAAACAAGTCATGAATCTAATCGAAATGATTAGAGTTTTAAGAATGAAACAAGAAGATAAAACCTGAATTGAATCTCTTCCTCTTCGGACGTCACCACCTTCGTCTTCTCTTGTTGCACTTCAATCTTCCTCCTTGGATCTCTAAAAATATGTGTTTTTTTTTTTGTTTTGTGCTGTGTATTAGCCTCCTCTTTTGAGTTGTGGACGAACTAATGTATTTATAATAACAAAATAATATGCTAAGGATGTCGGAATAAGTGGGTATAAACCACACTTATCA
>SKCR01032573.1:0-33168 GCA_019454045.1 Zanthoxylum bungeanum | reverse complement strand
AAAACTCGCTAATTAGGAATTAGCGCCCCGAGCCCGTCCAGTGTGATTGCGAGCTCATTCGTATTCAAATTCGAGTGCGGCAACGCAAGTACATCAAGCGGCAAATCATTCGTCACATCAGCGTCAAATCAAATGTCACTTTGAGTGATGTGATGATTGATGTGATTGAGTTGATTGATTGAATAGACACACATCAGTCACTTTAATAAAGTGACATTGAATAATGAGGGTGTTGTTTAAATAGTGTTTTGGTTGTTGTGTGATTGATTACCATTTACTTTATTTGATATTTTAAATGGAAAATGCTTAGTATTTTTTGGAAAAATATATAAAGAATTTGTGTAAAATCAATTAACAAGTCAACCATAACACTTCTGCCTCCTTCTCTCTCCATCAATCAACGCCCAAGGGGCTGTTTTTTTCTTTCTTCTTCACAGCTCACGCCGTGAGCTTCAGGGAGGCAATGAGTGTGTTTTTTGATGCAAAAACACAGTGTGCTAGCACACTTACGAGACTTGCGAAGGTGTTAGGGAGGTTCACCCATGAGGTGGGATCACGTTCGACGAAGCTTGGAGCTTGACGAATGACCACTTTCATGCCCAAAACAGTGAGCAAATACCTGCAGTTCCCGCCCATGCAGTGAGGTTTTCAAGTTTTTTTTTGCTTGCCGCGTCTCTCAACCGATCGATGTGAGTATTCCGCTACCTCCTTTGATGTGTTTACACATGTTTTCATGTCTTGTTTGATCTTGCGACCTAGAATAAACCTAACAATGGTATCAGAAGCTATAGGTTCAAGCATGAAATTGTAGGGCTTAAAATTGGGTATTTTGTATTTGAGCATGATTTAATGAAATTGGATGATTGAGCATGCTTAGTATATGTTATATTGAAGATTAATTTATCAATTTCACCAAAATGTGATTGGATCAATTTTGCCTAAATTGGAATCCTTGGCCGAATGGTATATGAATTTTGGATTCTTGGAATTTTTTGATTTTGATTCATTGGATGAGTTAGAATCATGTAGGATGATGTTGAATTTGAAACTAATTGGATTGGATTTTGGATTGAACATAAATCCCCAAAAATTCTCATGTTGGCCGAATTGGATTATGCCCTTGAATGTCTTGGTATTTTGATTTTAGGACATTGGATGTATTGGAAATCATTTAGGATGTTGATTTAATGTCGATTGTGGGTTTGATTGGATTGAAACCAAATCGGACGCAAAATCCCTCCTTTGGCCGAGAGCTTTAAAACATGTAATGGGTTTGAGTTTTTTTTCATTTATGTGTTGGACATGTGATGATGATAATGAACATGATTAATTGGACTAATTTGGTGTTTTAAGAAATATTGATTTGGGTGATTAATCATGTAATGCACTTTAGGTAATTAAATTGCGAAATTGGATTTGTGTAATTTAATGAATTAGGCCTTTAAATTGGATTTGGGCTTATTATGTTGTAAATGGGCTTATTGGGCTTTGTTGTACAAAGTTGATTTGGGCAAATTGGATTGGATCCAATTGGGCCAAAAGCCACTTCCGTTAAGCCCAAATGCGACTTAATGAACTTTAAAGTTTAATTGGGCCTAATGGACCTAAATTGATTTATGGGCTTATGGGGTAAATCCCGGATTAGATTTTGGTTATTCGGTTTGACCCGAGTTGACCAAAAGTCCATGCCTTAAGAAATCAATTAAAATTCCATTGGACTTTAATCGAATTAACGTTGGACGTTAATCGGTCTTTGAGACGCGTTACGATTAAATTTGGAATTTAAATCGTAAAAGGTTTATTAATAAAGTGTAATGCTTATTTGGAATTGAATAGTGAATTAGTATTAAATACATGTTAAATTTGATTTAATGATGTAGTTTAATTTAATTCATGAATTCGTACTTTGAGTACTTATTCGCAAAAACAATAGTTTGACTCGAGCAAAATCAAATCGTTGTTTGAACATTGGATGATCACATAATTATCAGATTAATTAATTTGATTATTGATTGATAGCATGCTTATGTGTGAATACATGGTTGTGATGAATGAATAATGTATATCGATATTTAGTCGGGTGGGGCAATTTGGAAATTGTTGTAATAAATTCGATTTATTAAATTGGACCTGCGTGTCCAGCCTTATCACCTCTATTCTCTTTGTATTCTCTTCTCACCTATTCCCCTCAATGTAAATGAGGTTTTCTTTAGAAGTGTAGTGTAACAGGTAGAAGTAGTACAAGTGCTAGCTTGAGTGAGAAATGGAGAGATTTGATCTAGGATCAATGTAAAGTATCCATCCGGATATCATTATGTTTTTTTCATACTCGCTTTATTATGTATTTAGAATGCATGTTTAAGGGTGTATGATGATGACCTTAACAAAGATAATGAAATTGGTAGCCAATTTGCACGCAGAAAAGCCCTCATCAAATATCATGCGTCTTTTCCTTCCATTGAGTGATTCTTGCTCAAGATCCTAGATTGGCATGGGTTGTGGCCAAAGTCAAGCCCTTGTCCGTCGAAGATGTGTTTGAATCACGAGGCTTTGTTCCATATTGGTGTCTTGTCCAAGTTGTGGTTTGTTGGCCAAAGTCAAGACCACTTCTTGTCCAACGACATTGATTACGAAGCTTCCATGGTCAATGGGTCCACGCTTGACTGGGATCACTAGGTTTGTTGTGCCAAAGCCAAGGCCTAGTTGATTCAGAGGAAATAGGTTAGGGTATATATTGGATATATAGGCATATATATGATATATGTTTAGGACTTAGATGTCCACCTACTGGATATAGGAATTGGATTGGATCCAATTGATCTTAGAGATCTACCTAGTTAATTATCATACAATTTGTTGGCCAAAGTCAAGATTGTGTGATATTTAACGGGATCCTAGCCCACTAGGAAACACGGTTTCCCGAGTACTCGACAGAGGGTTAGAGGCTCGACGAAAAATAGTGGGAGGCAAGAATGGAATTTGCAATATTCGTTCAATTACTACGCCATACGCGCTCATTCAAATTATTTCGTCGTAATATTAAATGTTAGTTGGACTAATATTTAAATTGTTGTTTTAATAAACAGTTGGACTGTATTATACTTGATTATATATAATTGGATTATATTAATCAATATATTTGAATTAATTAATTTCAGTTTACAGTTGATTTTATAATTGGATTATAGTATCAATGTAATTGAGGTTAATTAATTTGGATTATATTTGATTATATAGTTGGACTATTATAATCATTATAATATATATAGTACCACTAATCGTTGATTAAATAGTTGGACTATTGTAATCAAGATAAAATTGAAAAGTTGGATATTTAAAATATAATCTGGGATTAAAATATTTTAAATGATTTAATTTTCAAATTGGGAATAAATAATAGGTTACTTTATTTGATAAAATAACTTATTATACCTTACGCCCAAAATTAAGCAAAATAAGTAGAGCATAAAATCTTTGGAAGATTTATGTGATGATGACTTTAATGCTTAATTTAATATACTTGTCATAAATCTAATTTTAGATTTAAGATATTAAATTGCAATTTATAATTCTTGGAGAATTAATTGACTATTCTAGAGGAGATAAAGTCAAAGTTTGCAATTGGGCATGTAGCACGAGGTGCACATCGTTTCGATATTCTAAAAACCCAAGGTTTGGCCTAAGGTTCCTAAAATATTGAAAAGGATAATTGACATATACCAAAGTGACTACCATTTGGATATGGCAGACACGAAGGAATTAAAGAAAGGGCAAGGCTCTGACTTTAAAAATGTTTGTCAAAGTTATGTTCACAACTAGTATTGAAATTAGATTTTAAATACTTAGTGTGGTACATAAAATATATGTATTGATGTTCAGAATCTGCTTTGAGCAGGATACTGACTTCAAGCTGAGATTGCTCTGCGAATCGGAAACGGGACGAAAGTCGCTGTTTCGACCGTAGATACCTAAGTTTAGGAACTACCCTTTGGGTGTGTACTTAAATTAGGAACTGTTATAATGTAACTAGTTTGACTAGAGACATTATCTCTATATCAGTGTTTAATCCTTGTGGATAAACCTTTATATTCTAGAACACTAAGTGTTTCATTATATAAAGATGATACTGAGATAAACACATTAGATGTGAATAACAGAATTTATATTTTGAATATAATTAAAATCTCAAAATATATAAAATGACAAATAAATAGCTCAAATTGATTTGATCAAGTATAGAGACTTATTTGTGGCATTGTTGTCTAGGACAGAATTAAACAAGACTCGTATATCCACACTTTTGAAGAGTGGGTACTACGACTGATTTGACTATTCAAATAAAGTCTACGATCTAGTTTGTTAGGTAAAGTACCTAAAACACTGTTTACTTGGTAATAGTGTAAGTGCCACCGATCTGTTAGCCCTATTCATGGTGAAGTTAGTGGCCCATATCTAGTTAGGCTAGATGTGAACATGAATATTTCGTGACCTTAACGGATGTGGCATCACGTTATAGTTATATGTTTCTTTGAAGAACACAAATCGGGAACTTTTAGAGTTTCGACACGAAGTAGATAAACAGATCGACTATAGTATTATGCCGCCACGGTAAGACCGTAATGGAAATACTTAAGCAGTAAGTTCGTTTCATACGTACATGAAAGAGTACGGTATTCTTTCAGATGAGGACATGATAAGGTTATCACAGTCACTCTGAGCTAACTATCTCCTTCAACCGGATATGTATTAACAGTGCAAAACTTATTTAGAATAAGGTTCCATATAAATCTGTTTGACAGATATCATATAGGATATGAACAGGAAAGAAACGGGGTTTCTCACTCCTAATAATTTGGGTATGCCAAGCATAACGTTTGGATGATACCAAACTAAGAACCCAAATTGGATAAGTGCCAATATAGGTTATCCTAAGGGAAACCTTAAGTATAGTACTTATAAATCTCACATGAGAAACACTATGATTGTTGCTCACCATGCGGTTTTCCTGAGAGGAATACCGATATGCAGTGGTCAGTGGGAGATAGTGATACTCGATGAAAATCGGAGTAATACTATTCAAGGCACGAAGTCCTTAATGGAACACAAACAGTTCAACAATGATGAATCTGTACCATTAATCTTCGAATACACAAGAACTGGGTAGATCGGATAGAGTCAGAAAACAACCTAGGGTATGGGTTTCTGATCTAACCTCATAAAGATGTCAATCTTATGAGGGTATACCATCCGACTACGTTTTGAGGAAGTGATACGAGGTATCGACTCCCTATTTTGGCGAAGTGCCATGAGTCCAAAATGGATTCCATGTATAACAACTATTTTGGATACTAGTTGTTGTACCACAAGGCATTGTGCCTAGTGGTACATTAAACGTCTTCAAGAAAGACATACATGGATGGCAACATACCAACGTACAAAGCTAGGCTTATGACGGAAATGTATCGTTATCAACATTATGTTAATAACGGTTCGTCCTTTTACCTGTTGCCATGGTAAATCCATTTTGAAGATGTTTGTTGATAACTGCGTATTTCATTTATGAAATGTGTCAGTTACAGATCAAAATCGCTTTCCTGAAAAGGAAACCTTTTGGAGGATGATTAGAACATCCTGACGATTTTGTATAACCAACAAACAAGGTTTGCGGGTTATTCGATCCATGTTTGGATTGAAGCAAGCATAAGGTTCTTGGAACTGTCGTTTTGAAATAATCATAATGGTTTATGATTTGAATCAAAACGAAATAATTCTTGTGTATATAATGAGGTTAGTGGGAGAGCGCACTGACAAGTATATTCCCATAAAGCTATTGTGAAAGCTTGGATTTCATAGAAATTCTCCGTAGAATTCTGGGGAGTAACAACCTTTATTCAAGGAATAAAGATCTACTGGGATAGATTTGGAGTTGTTAACACTCTCTGGGAAATTTTACATTTAAAATGTACTTGATTTGGTGTCTCATACGCTTCGAGCATATAGAGTCACGATCAGGTCAATCCAAGTGATAATCACTGGATTGAAATTAAGAACATCTGTTAGTATCTCAGAGAACTAAAGATGCTATCTTAAACTATGGAGAATGAGAACTTGAAGTGACTGGGATCACTGCTGCAAGTTTCCAAACAATTAAATACTACGGTACTATAAAAGTTTGAACATTGAACACTGGACAGTGAGCTGGAAATCTTCCTAGCAAGATAACTGTTGCCGAATAAACACAAATGCGGATTATTACTGCAGCTGAGGCAGCAATAGAAGCCATTTGGGTCGAAAATAAATCTAATTAGATTAGATATAGTTCTGTTAGCGGTTGAGCTAGGCGTCAGCACAGGCAAAGGAATTAAAGGTCTCATCGACAATCCAGATATATACTTCTATATCATCTGATTCGTTCGGATCATACATCGTGGTGATGTGATGATCGTATAAATCGCGTCAGACGATTATCAAACAAATCCGCTGACGAAAACTTTTCCTCAGCAATTTGAGCGAACCGTACATATTTCGGGTGTGGGACACTTGAGTGACTGGCTATGTGCCAAGTGGGAGATTGTTGGACAAAATGACCCATAGCGTCACTATTTGTACAGATCATTGTGTTGTTGTAACAAATTAACTATGTGACAAGGAAATTGCACTCTCTTCATTTGTGATTAGATCACCATAGATATATAAATGAAGAGAGGTCCCTATGATTAGTTCCTGGATTGAGAATGATATGAGACAGTATCAGTCCACGAAGGATTAATCATTTAAATATCCCTAGCCGGAGTATTATCGAGACTGGACATCGATAAAGCGGAATAGGCTAGTATTGCACTTGTGCGCGTTGTGAGGGCACAACGGCATAGTTCTCATATATATAAGTATTGGATACTTATGCAAGTGCGATAGGAGGTCGTTTTTCTCCGATGGTACGGGAAACAGCTTCGCACTGGAAAGACCCCTCGGAATCCCATTGGTATTATGACTATGTGTCTATAGGAGTCCGACATAAGGGTAGGTGTATTTGGTCTTAACCTGAGACTTGCACCGCTAATGCTTACGACAATCAATATACTTTAGTTGAGGTCGTCTAGGACTCTAACCGGTTCTGTGTACGCCAATGCTGGGTATATTGAGAATCGTAGAGTATTGGGTGTGATGTCAAGACGGAAGTATCACTCTAGTCATAGTGGAGATGATGTCACGCAGGATACGGTATTAGTGCTCTTAAGTGTTGCGCAACCATCGGGATATTATGACTAGGTCATGCATATCCGATTATAGAGACTAGTTACCAGACATCCGACATGTGCTTCGGACGGGGCAGACACTTATCCAGCCCCAGCCCTAGCACGTGGCTATCCGATACTGGGCCGATATACACAATATTTGGTATACTATGCTTGATATAGATCTTAAATATTCTTAGATGAATATGACTGGAGAATTGGGTAGACTTCATGCTTGGCTAGAAGCCGATCTTGTCTCGTAAATCGGTAGAACGTAGTACTTGGTACGTACGTGATTCGGATACTCCGACGACCGTATTTACTGCCGACTTATCCGGGGATCTCATGGGTCGCTTCGATAATGCACCGATGACGCATAACTCGCACTCATTAATAATCTGGGATTATATAGAAGAGAGAAAATTATCTAGGATTAATTACGGAGATATTTTATCTAGGATAAAATATCGTCTAAAGAGAGAGAACGATTAATTCAGAATTAATCGATTAAATTAATATATTCGATATATTAAACGAAATTAGATTTCGACGCGAAATTAAAATTAGATTTTAATTCGGGCGAACAAATTAATTTAGAATTAATTCGTTAGCGACGTGAATAGTGAATTCGCTAGGCGTAATCATTTAATTACGACGCGACGGAAAACTCGCTAATTAGGAATTAGCGAACCCGAGCCCGAGTGTGATTGCGAGCGCATTCGTATTTCGAATTCGAGTGCGGCAACGTAAGTCACATCAAGCGTCAAATCATTCGTCACATCAAGTGTCAAATCAAATGTCACTTTGAGTGATGTGATTGATTGATGTGATTGAGTTGATTGATTGATAGACACACATCAAGTCACTTTAATAAAGTGACATTGAATAGTGATGGGTGTTGTTGAAATAGTGTTTGGTGGTTGTGTGATTGATTACCATTTACTTTATTTGATAATTTTAAATGGAAAATGCTTAGTATTTTTTGGAAAAATATATAAAGCATTTGTGTAAATCAATTAACAAGTCAACCATAACACTTCTCCTCCTTCTCTCTCCATCAATACACGCCCAAGGGGCTGTTTTTCTTTCTTCTTCACAGCTCACTGCCGTGAGCTTCAAGGGAGGCAATGAGTGTGTTTTTGATGCAAAAAACACAAGTGCTAGACACTTACGAGACTTGCGAAGGTGTTAGGGAGGCACCAATGAGGTAGGATCCGTTCGACGAAGTTGGAGCTTGACGAATGACACTTTCATCGCCCAAAACAGTGAGCAAATACACTGCAGTTCACGCCCATTGCAGTGAGGTTTTTCAAGTTTTTTTGCTTGCCGCGTCTCTCAACCGATCGATGTGAGATTCCGCTACCTCCGTTGATGTTTGTTGAGTTTCAATCAAGTCCCAAGATCATAAATCATGCATAAAAACGAGTTGAATACACATCAAATGAGGTGCGGATTATACTCACATTGATGGGTTTTGATGAAATGAAGAATACAAGCCTTCAAGCTCCCCATAAGCTCGCCCAAGGCTTCTCCCTTGCTGTGGACTGCTCAGTTTTGGTGGTGGTGGTCTCTCCATGTTCGGCCATGGAAGACTCCATTGAAGCTCCAAGCTTCAAGCTTTCCAAGCTCACAAATTCGTTTCCCTATCACCATAATATAACCCATGTGTGTGCTAGCACTGTGTTTGCAACAAAACACTCTCACTTGCTTCTCTTTCAATTCGCAGTGACCAAAATGAAGAAGAAGATGAAATGGCTCTAAGCCGTGAATGAGAGGGAGAAGAAAAGAGGGAAAACGTGAATGGAGAGAGAGAAAAGGTAAATGGTTTTTACTTATATATTTATTTTATTTTCCAAAAATAAAATCAATACAAAAAGCATTTACATTTACCAAGTACAAAAGTCAAAAAAGCAAAAAGCCTATTAATGCTTTTCAACAACCATTTACTATTCACATCAAGTCACTTTAATAAAGTGACAACATGTCATGTCACATCACTCAAAATGACAAGTGATTTGACGATTGATGCGACTAGCGATTGACGCACGATTTGACTTGCGTGCCGCACTCGAATTCGAAATGCGAATGCGCTCGCAAATAATCCCGGGCTCGGGTTCGCTAATTCCAAATTAACGAATTTTCCGTTGCGTCGTAATTAAATGATTACGCCTAGCGAATTCACTATTCACGTCGCTAACGAATTAATTCTAAATTTAATTCGTTCGCCCGAATTAAAATCTAATTTTAATTCCGCGTCGAAATCCAATTTCTAATAATATATCAAATATATTATTTTATCGATTAATTCCAAATTAATCGTTCTCTTTCTTTAATTAATATTTTATCCCAGATAAAATATCTCCGCAATTAATCCCATATTAATTCTCTCTCTCTTCTAATTAATCCTAGATTAATTAAAGTGTGAGTTATACATCATCGGTGAATCTTCAGGAAGCGACCCATGAGATCTCCGGATATGTTGGCAGTAAATACGGTCGTCGGATTATCCGAACATGTAAGCACCTCGTACTACGTTTATACCGATTTACAAGACAAGCGTAGTATCAAGCGTGGTGCCTACCAATTCTCCAGAAATATTCTTACAGGAATATATAGATCTGTATCAAGCGTAGTATACCGTAGTATTGTGTATATCGGCCCAGTATCGGATAGTCACGTGCTAGGCCTGGGGCTGGATTTGTGTCTGCCCCGTACGAAGCACATGTCGGATGTCTGGTATACTAGTCTCTATAATCGGATATACATGACCTTGTCATAATATCCCGATGGCGCGCAGCACTTAAGAGCACTAATACCGTATCCTGCGTGACATCATCTCCAATATGACTGAAGTGATACTTCCATCTTGACATCACACCCAATACACTACGACTCTCTGATAAACCCAGAAGTGGTGTACGCAGAACCGGTTAAAGCCCTGTACCACCAAGACCAAAGTCTATCGATTATCGTAAGTATTAGCGATGTAAGTCTCAGGTTAAGACATACACACCTACCCTGATTTCGGCCTCCCATAGACACATAGTCATAATACCAATGGATTCCGAGGGGTCTATCCAGAGCGAAGCTGTTTCCCGTACCATCGGTGAAACACAACCTCCTATCGCACTTGCATAAGTATCCAATACTTAAATATATGAGAACTATGCCGTCGTGCCCTCACAACGCGCACAAGTGCAATACTAGCCTATTCCGCATTATCGATGTCCTGTCTCGATAATACTCCGGCTAGGGATATTTAATGATTAATCCTTGGTGGACTGATACTGTCTCATATCATCTCAATCCAGGAACTAATCATATGGACCTCTCTTCATTTATACATTTATGGTGATCTAATCACAAATGATGAGAGTGCAATTCCTTGTCACATAGTTAATTTGTACAACAACACCGTGATCTGTACAAATAGTGACGCTATGGGTCATATTATCCAACAATCTCCCACTTGGCACATAGCCAGTCACGAGTGTCTAACACCCGAACTGTACGGTTCGCTCAAATTGCTGAGAAACGATTTTCGTCAGCGGATTTTTAATTATCTTCTGACGCGATTTATACGATCATCACATCGCCACGATGCATGATCCGAACGAATCAGATGAATATAGAAGTATATATCTGGATCGTCGATGAGACCTTTAATTCCTTAGCCTGTGCTGACGCCTAGCTCAGCTGCTAAAAGAACTATATCTAATCTAATTAGATTTATTATCGATCCAAATGGCTTCTATTGCTGCCTCAGCTGCAGCAATAATCCGCATTTGTTGTTAATTCGGCAACAGTTATCTTGCTCGGAATATTTCCAGCTTACTGTCCCAGTGTTCAAACTTTTATAGTACCGTATTATTTACCGGTTTGGAAACTTGCAGCAGTGATCCCAGTCACTTCAAGTTCTCCATCTCCATAGTTTAAGTCAACATCTTTAGTTCTCTCAGATACTAACAGATGTCATAATCTTCAATCCAGTGACTATCACTTGGATTGACCCGATTGTGACTCCATATGCTCAAAGCGTATGAGACACCAATACAAGTACATTTTAAATGTACAATTTCCAGAGAGTGTTAACAACTCCAAATCTATCCATGTAGATCTTTATTCCTTGAATAAAGGTTGTTACTCCCCAGAATTCCACGGAGAATTTCTTATGAAAGCCAAGCTTTCACCGATTGTTTTATGGGAATTTAACTATCAGTGCTCTCCCACTAACCTCCTTATATACACAAGAATCATTTCGTTTTGAATTAAATCATACTCCATTATGATTACATCAAAACGATAATTCCTAGAACCTATGCTTGCTTCAATCCAAACATGGATCGAATAACCAGCAAAACTTGTTTGTCGGTTATACAAAATCGTCAGGATGTTGTAAGCATCCTCCAAAAGGTTTCCTTTTCAGGAAAGCGATTTTGATCTGCAACTGACACATTTCATAAATGAAATATGCAGTTATCAACAAGCATCTTCAAAATGGATTTACCATGGCAACAGGTAAAAGGTTGAATCGTTATTAACACAATGTTGATAACGATACCTTTCCGTCAAAAGCCCAGCTTTGTACGTTGGTATGTTGCCTTCCATGTATGTCTTCCTTGAAGACGTTTAATGTACCAATAGGCACAATGCCTTGTGGTACAACAACTAGTATCCAAAATAGTTGTTATACATGGAATCCATTTCGGACTCATGGCACTTTGCCATAATAGGGAGTCGATACCTCGTATCACTTCCTCAAAACGTAGTCAGTGGATATACCTTCATAAGATTGACATCTTTATGAGGTTAGATCAGAAACCCATACCCTAGTCGTTTTCTGACTCTATCCGATCTACGAGTGTCTTGTGTATTTGAAGATTAATGGTATAGATTCATCATAGATGAACTATTTGTGTTCCATTAGGACTTCGTGCCTTGAACAGTATTACTCCGATTTTCATCGAGTATCACTATCCTCCCACTGACCACTGCATATCGATATTCCTCTCAGGAAAACCGTATGGTGAGCAACAATCACATTGTTCTCATGTGAGATTTACAAGTACTATACTTAAGGTTTCCCTAGGATAACCTATATAGGCACTTATCCAATTTGGGTCCTTAGTTTGGTATCATCCAAACGTTATGCCTGGCATACCCAAATTACTAGAAATGAGAAAACCCGTTTCTTCCTGTTCATATCCTATATGACATCTGTCAAACAAGATTATATGGAACCTTATTCTAAATAAGTTTTTGCACTGATAATACATATCCTATTGAAGGAAACAGTAGCTCAGAGCGACTCATGATAAACCTTATCATGTCCAACAAAATTCAGTTTTTAGTTCGAAACACACCGTCTAACTGACGTGTCTCGGGAGGAGTCCTCATTTGAAAGAATACCGTACTCTTTCATGTACGTATGAAACTTACTGCTTAAGTATTTTCCATTACGGTCTTACCGTGGCGGATAATACTATAGCCGATCTGTTTTTCTATTTCGTGTCGAAACTCTAAAGTTTCCGATTTGTGTTCTTCAAAAGAAACACATAACCATAACGTGATGCCACATCCGTTAAGGTCACGAAATATTCATGTTCACATCTAGCCTAGCTAGATATGGGCCCACTTACTTCACCATGAATAGGGCTAAAGATCGGTGGCATTTTTACTATTACCAAGTAAATAGTATTTTAGGTACTTTACCTAATAAACTAGATTCGCAGACCTATTTGAATAATCAAATCAGTCCTAGTACCCACTCTTCAAAAGTGTGGATATACGAGTCTTGTATAATTGTGTCCTAGACAACAATGCCACAAATAAGTCTCTAATGATCAAATCAATTTGAGCTATTTATTTGTCATTTTATATGTTTGAGATTTTATTTATATTCAAAATATAAATTCTGTTATTTACATCTAATGTATTTATCTCAGTATCAATTTATATAATAAAACACTTAGTGTTCTATAATATAAAGGTTTTATCCGTAACGGATTAAACACTGATATAGAGATAATGTCTCTAGTAAAACTAGTTACATTATAACAGTTCCTAATTTAAGTATATACCCAAAGGGTAGTTCCTAAACTTAGGTATCCACGGTCGAAACAACGACTTTCGTCCCGTTTCCGATTCGCAGAGAAATCTCGGCTTGAAGTCAGTATCCAGCTCATAGCGGATTCTGAACATCAATACATATATTTTATGTACCACACTAAGTATTAAAATCCAATTTCAATACTAGTAGTGAACATAACTTTGACAAATATTTTTAAAGTTAGAGCCTCGCCCTTCTATAATTCCTTCGTGTCTGCCATATCCAAATGGTAGTCACTTTGGGATATGTCAATTATCCTTTTCAATATTTCAGAAACCTTAGGCCAAGCCTTGGGTTTTTAGAATATCGAAATGATGTGCACCTCGTGCTACATGCCCAATTGCAAACTTTGATTTTATCTCCTCTAGAATAGTCAATTAATTCTCCAAGAATTATAAATTGCAATTTTAATACTTCTTAAATCTAAAATTAGATTTATGACAAGTATATTAAATTAAATAGCATTAAAGTCATCATCACATAAATCTTCCAAAGACTTTATGCTCTACTTATTTTGCTTAATTTTGGGCTTAAGGTATAATAAGTTATTTTATCAAATAAAGTAACCTATTATTTATTCCCAATTTGAAAATTAAATCATTTAAAATATTTTAATCCCAGATTATATTTTAAATATCCAACTTTTCAATTTTATCTTGATTACAATAGTCCAACTATTTAATCAACGATTAGTGGTACTATATATATTATAATGATTATAATAGTCCAACTATATAATCAAATATAATCCAAATAATTAACCTCAATTACATTGATTACTATAATCCAATTATAAAATCAACTGTAAACTGAAATTAATTAATTCAAATATATTGATTAATATAATCCAATTATATATAATCAAGTATAATACAGTCCAACTGTTTATTAAAACAACAATTTAAATATTAGTCCAACTAACATTTAAAATAACGACGAAATAATTTAAATGAGCGCGTATGGCGAGTAATTGAACGAATATTGCAAATTCAATTCTTGCCCCCACTATTTTTCGTCGAGCCTCTAACCCTCTGTCGAGTACTCGGGAAACCGTGTTTCCTAGTGGGCTAGGATCCCGTTAAATATCACACAATCTTGACTTTGGCCAACAAATTGTATGATAATTAACTAGGTAGATCTCTAAGATCAATTGGATCTCATCCAACTCCTAGATCCAGTAGGTGGACATCCAAGTCCCAAACATATATCTTATATATGCCTATACATCGAATGTATACCCTAACCTTTTTCCTCTGAATCAACTAGGCCTTGGCTTTGGCACAACAAACCTAGTGATCCCAGTCAAGCGCGGACCCATTGACATGGAAGCTTCGTAATCAATGTCAATGGACAAGAAGTGGTCTTGACTTTGGCCAACAAACCACAACTTGGACACGACACCGATATGGAACAAAGCCTCGTGATTAAAAACATCTTCAACGGACAAGGGCTTGACTTTGGCCAACAACCCTTGCCAATCTCGGATCTTGAGTAAGAATCACTCAATGAAAGGAAAATAAACGCTTGATATTTAACGAGGGTTTTTCGCGTGCAAATGGCTACCAATTTTAATTATCTTTGTTAAGGTCTCATCATCATACACCCTTAAACATGCATTCTAAAGACATAATAAAGCGCATATGATATAAAATAATAATGATATGCGGATGGATATTTTACATTGATCCTAGATCAAATCTCTCACTTTCTCTCTCCCGCTAGCACAAATATTTCTTCTACCTGTTACACTACACTTCTAAAGAAACCTCATTACATGGAGGGGAATAGGTGAGAAGAGAATACAAAGAAATAGGAGATAAGGCTGGACTCGCAGGTCCAATTAATAAATCAAATTTATTACAATTTCCAAAATCGCCCCACCCGGCTAATATCCATCTGATATACATATTCAAACATCAAAACCAAATTCATTATTTAATTCCAAAATGAAAATTAAAAACACTTTATAAAATAAACCTTTACGACTTAAATTCCAAATTAATCGTTACGGGTCTCAAAGCCCGATTAATATCCAATATTAATTTAATTAAAGTCCAATGGGCTTTTAATTAATTTCTTGAGGCGTGGACTTTTGGTCAACTCGGGTCAAACCCGCAACCAAAGTCCAATCCGGGAGTTACCCCATAAGCCCATAAATTAATTTAGGCCCATTAGGCCCAATTAAACGTTAAAGGTTCATTAGTCGCATTTGGGCCTTTTGGAAGCGGTTTTGGGCCTAATTGGATCCAACCAATTTTGGCCTAAACCAACTTTGTACAACAAAGTCCAATAAACCCAATAACAACTTTAAAAGCCCAAATCCAATTTTAAGCCCAATAATTTAATTCCAAAAATTCCAAATTTTCCAATTAAATTACCTAAAGTGTATAACATTATTAATTACCCAAATCAAAGTTTCCAAAACATCAAATTTGTCCAATTAATCATGCTTAACATCAATGAATCATGTCCAACATAATTTGATCAAAATCAAACCCAATTTCATGCTTCAAGTGTCTCGGCCAAAGGGGAAAAATATGCCCAAATCAAATTCAATCCAATTGAACCCAATCAAACATAAATTCAACATCCCCAAATGATTTGCAAGTCATCCAATGAACAAAAAATCAAAAATCCAAGACAATATTAGGGTTCATATTTTCGGCCATCACAAGCAAATTGGGGAAAAATTGTTCCAAACACTTTTCATCAAATTGATCTAATCAATCATCAATTAAACAACATTCAAGCATTCTAAATCATCCAATTTCATTAAACATGCTCAAAATCAAGTTTACCCAAATTTGTCATGCCCAAAATTTGGGGAAAAATGGATCCAACCAAATTTCATGAAATTGATTATGCACAACATCAATTCAACCTCATTCAAGCATACTATACTAAACAATTTAATCATTTGATGCTCAAATTGAGTTTACCCAAATTAAAGTTTTGGCCAACATTAAGCAAATTGGGGAAAATCAATCCAATTAATTTTTCATCAAATTGATTACATATAACTCTAATTTATTCATATACAAGCATTCTTAAACAAACAATTTGTCAAAATCATGCTTAAATCAAAAAGCCCCAAATTTGCTCAAGAACCCTAAATTCGTTTTATGCAACCAATAGCTCAAGATACCATTGTTGAGTTTCAATCAAGTCCCAAGATCATAAATCATGCATAAAAACGAGTTGAATACACATCAAAGGAGGTGCGGAATTCATACTCACATTGATGGGTTTTGATGAAATGAAGATAAAGCCTTCAAGCTCCCTCCATAAGCTCGCCCAAGGCTTCTCTTTGATGTGGACTGCTCGGTTTGTGGTGGTGGTCTCCTCCATGTTCGGCCATTGAAGACTCCATTGAAGCTCCAAGCTTCAAGCTTTCCAAGCTCACAAATTCGTTTCCCTATCACCATAATATAACCCATGTGTGTGCTAGCACTCTGTTGCAACAAAACACTCTCACTTGCTTCTCTTTCAATTCGGCAGTGACCAAATGAAGAAGAAGATGAAATGGCTCTAAGCATGAATGAGAGGGAGAAGAAAAGAGGGAAAATGTGAATGGAGAGAGAGAAAAGGAATGGTTTTTTACTTATATATTTATTTTATTTTCCAAAATAAAATCAAATACAAAAAGCATTTACATTTACCAAGTACAAAAGTCAAAAAAGCAAAAAGCCTATTAATGCTTTTCCAACAACCATTTACTATTCACATCAAGTCACTTTAATAAAGTGACAACATGTCATGTCACATCACTCAAAATGACAAGTGATTTGACGATTGATGCGACTAGCGATTTGACGCACGATTTGACTTGCGTGCCGCACTCGAATTCGAAATGCGAATGCGCTCGCAAATAATCCGGGCTCGGGTTCGCTAATTCCAAATTAACGAATTTTCCGTTGCGTCGTAATTAAATGATTACGCCTAGCGAATTCACTATTCACGTCGCTAACGAATTAATTCTAAATTAATTCGTTCGCCCGAATTAAAATCTAATTTTAATTCCGCGTCGAAATCCAATTTCTAATAATATATCAAATATATTATTTTATCGATTAATTCCAAATTAATCGTTCTCTCTCTTTAATTAATATTTTATCCCAGATAAAATATCTCCGCAATTAATCCCAGATTAATTCTCTCTCTCTTCTAATTAATCCTAGATTAATTAAAGTGCGAGTTATACATCATCGGTGAATCTTCAGGAAGCGACCCATGAGATCTCCGGATATGTTGGCAGTAAATACGGTCGTCGGATTATCCGAACACGTAAGCACCTCGTACTACGTTTATACCGATTTACAAGACAAGGTTGGCTTCTAGCAAAGCGCCATGCCTACCCAATTCTCCAGAAATATTCTTACAGGAATATATAGATCTGTATCAAGCGTAGTATACCGTAGTATTGTGTATATCGGCCCAGTATCGGATAGTCACGTGCTAGGCCTGGGGCTGGATTTGTGTCTGCCCCGTACGAAGCACATGTCGGATGTCTGGTAACTAGTCTCTGTAATCGGATATACATGACCTTGTCATAATATCCCGATGGCCGCGCAGCACTTAAGAGCACTAATACCGTATCCTGCGTGACATCATCTCCAATATGACTGAAGTGATACTTCCATCTTGACATCACACCCAATACACTACGACTCTCTGATAAACCCAGAAGTGGTGTACGCAGAACCGGTTAAAGCCCTGTACCACCAAGACCAAAGTCTATCGATTATCGTAAGTATTAGCGATGTAAGTCTCAGGTTAAGACCATACACACCTACCCTGATTTCGGCCTCCCATAGACACATAGTCATAATACCAATGGGATTCCGAGGGGTCTATCCAGAGCGAAGCTGTTTCCCGTACCATCGGTGAAACATAACCTCCTATCGCACTTCCATAAGTATCCAATACTTAAATATATGAGAACTATGCCGTCGTGCCCTCACAAAGCGCACAAGTGCAATACTAGCCTATTCCGCATTATCGATGTCCTGTCTCGATAATACTCCGGCTAGGGATATTTAATGATTAATCCTTGGGGACTGATACTGTCTCATATCATCTCAATCCAGGAACTAATCATATGGACCTCTCTTCATTTATAATTTATGGTGATTAATCACAAATGATGAGAGTGCAATTTCCTTGTCACATAGTTAATTTGTACAACAACACCGTGATCTGTACAAATAGTGACGTTATGGGTCATATTATCCAACAGTGTTCACACATGTATTTCATGTCTTGTTTGATCTTGGGACCTAGAATAAACCTAACAAAAAGTTTTCACATGGAGTGTTTATCCCATGTGTCTGTGAGAACTTTCATGTATCGATTGTATGACCAGTCCTTAGACTTGAGGTCTTTACAATCTTATGTATGGATCAAATAACTTTGACATTCTCCTTCCCCGGTTCAAAAGATCCAGTCATAAGGGTATGATTGGGTCAGTTGTTGAAACACGTGAAGTTTGTAAAGATACAAAAGAGAATTGCCACTCTCTCGGATAATATTTTCTTATAAGAGTTGTATTCCAGTTAGCGGGTTGATATTTGTGATCAGTGCTTGAGACTGTGGCCGCAGCGGAATAATCATGTGAGATTATTGGGTTAGCATGATTCATGACACTATCAACATCATACCTTTGACTATGTGGGTAGACATTTTCCATACCCTAGGTCAAACGTGTTGGACAATTATGACCTATAGCGTCACTATTTGTAAAAGATATTGTGGTTTTTGTACAAATTAACTATGTGACAATGGAAATTGCATTTATCATTTTGTAATTTGATTACTTAAATATATATATGAATGATAAAAGTCCTTATGATTAGTTCCGGATTATTTGATATGAGACAATATCAATCCATAAAGGTTTAATCATTAAATATCCCTGGTCGTAGTATTATCGAGACTGGACATTGATAATGCGGAATAGACTAGTATTGTACTTGTGCGTGTTATGGAAGCGTAACAGCATAGTTCTCATATATTTAAGTATTGGATACTTATGCAAGTGTGATAGGAGGTTATGTTTACCGATGGTAGGGAAACAACTTCGCTCTGGATAGACCCTTCGGAATCTCATTGGTAGTATGACTATATGTCTATGGGAATCCACAACAGAGTAGGTGTATTTGGTCTTAACCTGAGACTTACATCGCTAGTACTTGCGACAATTAATACTCTTTGGTTTTGGTCGTCCAGGACTTTAACAGGTTCTGTGTACACCTCTTCTGGGTTTATTGAGAATCGTAGTGTATTAGGTGTGATGTCAAGACGGAAGTATCACTTCAGTCATATGGAGATGATGATCACGCATGGATACAGAATTGGTACTCTAATGGGTTGCAACCATCGGGATAATATGACAAGGTCATGATTATCCAATTAAAGAGACTAGTTGCTTGTGATCCGATATATGCTTCGTACGGGGCATACACTTTTCCAGCCCCAGGCCTTGCATGTGACATCAGATATTGGATCGCAATATGCAATACTATGTATACTACGCGTGACAAAGATTATATATTCCTTTAAGAATATTTCTGGAGAATTGGGTAGGCATAGTGTTTTGCTAGAAGCCAACCATGTCTCGTAAATCGGTAAGAACGTAGTACGAGGTACTCATGTGTTCGGATAGTCTGATGATCGAATTTACTGCCAACATATCCATGGATCTCATGGGTCGCTTCCCGAAGATTCACCGATGATGTATGATTCGAACATAATTAATCTATGATTAATTACGGAGAGATTTTATCTGGAAAAAAATACTATTAGAAGAGAGAGAACGATTAATTTGGAATTAATCGATAAAATAAATGAAATTGGATTTCGACGCGAAATTAAAATTGGATTTTAATTCGGGCGAACGAATTAATTTAGAATTAATTCGCGTGAGATGTGAACGGTAATTTTGCTAGGCATAATTATTTAATTAAATTTGATTTAATTAAGTCGCAACGGAAAATTCGTTAATTCCGAATTAACGAAACCAAGCCCGGGATGTGTTTGCGGGCCCACTCAGATTTTGAATTAAAGTGGGGCCCATAAGTCACATCGCAAGTCACATCGCATGTCACTTCAGTGATGAAAGTCTTGTCAACTTTGAGTGATTGACATCTAGTCAATATTGATGATGAGAGTAGTTGGAGGCATTGAATGTTATTTTCCCTCCAAAATTGTTTTAGCTTTTTGGAAAAGCTTATACCAAAAATTGGAGTTGACTTTTGTAATTTAATTTGTTTTAGAAACAAAAACACAAAACAAAAGAAAACTCTCCCTCTCCCTCTCTCTCACATTGCCGAATATTACAACCATCCATCCGTTCATTGTAAGTATGTTTCCGCCATTCTTACTTTTAGTATTCACATGTTTCATGCTTTATATGATCTTGGATGACCTTAGAAACCCAACAATGGTATCATGTAGCCTATTTGAGCATGAAATTTGATTAGGGTTTATATACTAAAATTTGGGTATTTTTGATTTGATAATGTTTTAATCAAATTTTTTATTTAAGTATGCTTGTATGTTGATAACTTAGAGTTATGCATGATCAATTTTAAGAAAAATTAATTGGATTAATTTTCCCCAATATTTATGGCTTGGCCGAATACTATAGATGAACCCTAGGTCATGGTGATTTTTGTTTTTAAATCATTGGATGAGTTTAAAGACTTGGGATACATTGATTTGTGATTTAATCGGATTGAAATCGAAATCGGATATAAAATCCTTCAAATTGCCGTGACTTGAGAAGCATGAAAATGAGTTGATTTTGTTTCAATAATGTTCGACATGTGTTGAAAATATTAATGCATGATTAATTGATTAAATTAGTATTTTGGAAATATTAATTTAGATAATTAATTAATGCAATACACTTTAATTAATTAAATTATGAAATTTGGAATATTAGAATTTAATTAATTGGGCTTAATTTGGAATTGGGCTAAAAATGTTGTATTTGGGCCTAATGGGCTTGGTTGGGCCAAGTTGGTTTAGGACAATTGGATTGGATCCAAATTGGGCCAAAACCATTCCATTAAGTCCAAATATAACAAATGGGCCTTTAAACATTTAATTGGGCCTAATGGGCCAAAACTGATTTCTTGGCAAATAGGGTGATTCCTTACTTAGGCCTTGGTATTTGGGTTTGACCCATATTGACCAAAGCCCATGCCTTAAGAAACTAATTAAAAGCCCATTGGACTTTAATTAAATGAACATTGGATGTTAATTGGGCTTTGAGACCCATTAAGATTAGATTTAGAATGTAAGTCGTAAAGGCGCATTAAAAAGTGTAAATATTTAATTTGGAATTAAATATAGAATTAGTATTGAATACAAATTAATATAGATTTAAAATTGTAGTTCGATATAATTCAAGAATTCGTACTTTGAGTACTTATTCTTAAACGAGTTGGACTCGCGCAAATCAAATCGTTGTTTGAACATTGGATGATCACTTTATTCAAAGATTAATTAATTGGATTAGATTGATTGAATAACATGCTTTGTGTGAATACATTGATGTGTTGTATGAATAATGTATATCAGATGGATATTAGAAGGGAAATGGCAATTTTGGAAATTGTTGTAAATTTAGAATTTATTAAATTGGACCTGCGTGTCCAGCCTTATCTCTCGATTCTTTGTAATTCTCTTCTCACCTAATTCCCCTCAATGTTAATGAGGTTTCTCTAATTGTATTATGTAATTGGGTAGAAGTTAGAATAGTGCTAGCCGGGGAGAGGAAATGGAGTGATTTGTTCTAGGAACAATCTGTGAGTATCCATCCGCATATCAGTATTAATTTATTTACCGCGCCTTATTATGCTTTTAGAATGCATGCTTAAGGGTGTATGATGAGACCTAATCAAAGATAATAAATTGGTTGCCAATTTACGTGAAAAACCCTCAATAAATATTAAACGTTTTCCTTCCATTGAGTGATTCTTTCTTAGGATCCAAGATTGGCACTGGTTTATTGGCCAAAGTCAAGACCTTTGTCCATCGCGGATGTGTTTGAATCATGAAGGCTTTGTTCCATAT
The DNA here is from genome assembly GCA_019454045.1 of Zanthoxylum bungeanum. NCBI lineage: Eukaryota > Viridiplantae > Streptophyta > Magnoliopsida > Sapindales > Rutaceae > Zanthoxylum > Zanthoxylum bungeanum. The sequence goes on along the minus strand of SKCR01032573.1, from coordinate 10,746 downwards.
CGTATATCTTGTCCAAGTTTTGATTTGTTGGCCAAAGTCAAGATCACTTCTTGTCTATCGACATCGATTACAAAGCTTTCCAAAGTCAATGTGTTCCGCTTAACTAGAATCATTAAGCTTGTTGTGCCAAAGCCAAGGCTTAGTTGATTTAGAGGAAAAAGGTTAGGAAAATATATTGGATATATTGGCATATATATTATATATGTTTCGGACTTGGAGGTCCACCTACCGGATCTAGGAATTGGATGAGATCAAATTGATCTTAGAGATCTACCTAGTTAAATATCATACAGCTTGTTGGCCAAAGTCAAGGTTGTGTGTTATTTAACGGGATCCTAGCCCACTAGGAAACTAGGTTTCCCAAGTACTCAACAGAGGGTTAGAGGCTCGCCGAAAAATAGTGGGAGGCCAGTATTGAATTTGCAATTTCGTTCAAATACTTGGCTTTACGCGCTTTCAAAATATTTCATCAATTATATTTATTAGTTGGACTAATATTTATTATTTTTCTTGGAGTGGGTTCAGCATGAACTATAATATGATGAACCAAGACCAAACTCTTGGAGAGTTGATGTCCACACTGCACGAAGCAGAAAAATAGCTCCTAAAGGGCAAGAAGTGCGAGGCGCACTTCGCTTCAACATCTCAGACTCCGAGGGCTTGGCCCAAGGTGACTAGAGGTGTAAAGAAGAACAAGAAGAAGAAAGGCAATGCCAAATCGTCAAAACCTTCTGGGAATGGTAAGGACAAATCCCAAGATGTATGTCTGCAGTGTGGCAAGCGGGGTCACTGGAAGCGTGACTGCCGCGAGTACAAGGCATACATGAAGGAAATCAAAGCGGGCAAGGCACCGGCTTCATGTATGTTTGTTATAGAAATAAACATGTCTACTACTAGTTTTAAAAATTGGATTTTTGATTCTGGTTGTGGTACTTATTTATGTACTGATGTGCAGGATCTGCAGATTAGCAGGAGACTGGCCTCATGAGAGATTGACCTCCGCATTGGAAATAGGACATGAGTCGTCGTTTTAGTCGTTGGCACTTTTGTTTTGGAACTGCCATCGGGGCATGTACTTAAACTTACAGACTGTTATTATTTACCTAGTTTGACTAGGAATAATATTTCTATATCTATGTTAGCCCAATGTGGGTATACTTTTGTATTTAGAAACACTGGGTGTTTTATGTATAAAAATGATATGGAAATTTGCACTGCTGATGTAAATAATGGTCTTTATATTTTGAATATAAATCAATCTCGAACATATAATGTAACAAACAAAAGGAATAAATTAAGTAACAAAGATGAAACTTATATGTGGCATTGTCGTCTGGGACACATTAACAAGACTCGCATATCCACACTTTCGAAGAGTGGGTACTTGGACGGATTTGATCCAAATTCATATGACGTCTGTGAATCTTGTTTATTAGGAAAAATGCCTAAATCACCTTTTAGCGGTAAATGTGCACGTGCCACTAAACTGTTAGTCCTTGTTCATAGTGACGTATGTGGGCCCATGTCTAGCCAGGCTAGAGGTGGATATGAATACTTCGTAACCTTTACGGATGATGCATCGCGTTATGGTTATGTGTATCTTATGAGACACAAGTCGGAAACCTTTGAGAAATTCAAAGATTTTCGACACGAAGTAGAAAAACAGACCGGCAAAAGTATTAAGACATTACAGTCGGACCGTGGTGGCGAATACTTAAGCAATGAGTTTCTTGATTACTTGAAAGAATATGGTATTCTTTCACAGTGGACTCCTCCCGAAACACCGCAATCAAATAGTGTGTCTGAACGGAGAAACCGAACTTTGTTAAACATGGTAAGGTCTATGATGAGTCGCACAGAGCTACCTATTTCCTTCTGGGGATATGCATTGAACAGTGCAATACTTATTTTGAATAAGGTTCCGTCAAAGTCTGTTCAATAGACGCCATATGAAATATGGACAGGAAATAAACCGGGTTTCTCATTCCTGAAGATTTGAAGATGTTGGGCATACATCAAATGTTTGGAAGGTACAAAACTAGAACACAAATCGGATAAATGCATATTTGTATGATATCCTCGGGAAACCAAAGGATATTACTTCTATCACCCATAAGAGAACAAAGTATTTGTTGCTCAACATGCGGTTTTCCTTGAGAATGAATTCCTAAATGCAGTGGTTAGTGGGAGGAAAGTAGAACTCGATGAAAATCGGAGTGATACTGTTCCTGGCAAAGAATCCTTAACGGAACATGAACAGTTCATCAGGGATGAAACTGTACCACAATCTTCGAATACACAAGAACCACGTAGGTCGGAGAGAGTCAGAAAACAACCTGAGAGGTATGGGTTTCTGATCTCACCTCATGTGGATATCAATCTTATTGAGGAAGAAGAACCGGCTATGTATGAGGAAGCAATACAAGGTATCGATTCCGCTTTATGGCAAGAAGCCATGAAGTCCGAAATGGATTCCATGTACACCAACCAAGTTTGGACACTGGTTGATGCACTAGAAGGCGTAAAGCCTATTGGTTGCAAATGGGTCTTCAAGAGGAAGACCGATATGGATGGCAACATACAAACGTACAAAGCTAGGCTTGTAGCGAAAGGGTATCGTCAACGACATGGTGTCAATTACGACGAAACTTTTTCACCGTTGTCATGATTAAATCCATTCGGATTATGCTTACTATTGCTGCATATTTTGATTACGAGATATGGAAGACGGACGTCAAAACCGCTTTCCTTAACGGAAACCTTTTGGAGGATGTTTATATGCAACAGCCTAACGGTTTTGTCATACATAGACTTGCAAACAAGGTTTGTAAGTTAAATCGATCCAATTATGGATTGAAGCAAGCATCGCATTCTTGGAACCAATGTTTTGATGAGATCATAAAAGAATATGATTTCATTCAAAATGAAGATGATTCTTGTGTATATAAGAAGGTTAGTGGGAGCACATTGACATTTATTGTCCTTTACGTTGATGATGTATTGTTTATTGGCAATGACATTCCCATGTTAACATCGGTGAAAGCTTGGCTTTCATTAAAATTCTCCATGAAGGATCTGAGAGAAGCAGCCTTTATTCTGGGAACAAATATCTATCGGGATAGATCTAGAAAGCTGCTTGGACTCTCCCAGAGCACGTATATTGACAAAGTGTTGAAGAGATTCAACATGGATCAGTCCAAGAGGGGGCTGTTGCCAGTGTTACATGGCGTCACTCTATCCAAGGACATGTGTCCTAAAACTCAAGATGAGAGAGAAAATATGAGTCGGATCCCGTTCACCTCGGCAGTCAGATCGATCATGTATGCCATGATATGTACGCGACCTGATGTCTCGCATGCTTTGAACATGTGTAGTCGCTATCAGGCCGATCCAGGTGATGGTCACTAGATGTCGGTTAAGAATATCCTTAAGTATCTTAGAAGAACTAAGGATGCTTTATTAATCTATGGAGATGGAGAACTTGAGGTAACTGGGTATACCGATGCAAGTTTCCAAACCGATAAAGACGACTGTAAGTCGCAATTCGGGTACATATTTTGTTTGAACAACGGAGCAGTAAGCTGGAAATCTTCCAAGCAAGAGACTGTTACCGATTCAACAACAAAAGCGGAGTACATTGCTGCAGTTGAAGCAACAAAAGAGGCAGTTTGGATCCTTAAATTCCTAATTTGATTAGGAGTAGTTCCGTTAGCAGCTGAGCCCATTCCATTGTTTTGTGACAATAACGGGGCTATAGCGCAGGCTAAGGAACCAAGGTCTCATCAATGATCTAAGTATGTTCTTCGACGTTTCCATCTGATTTATGAGATCATACATCATGGCGATGTGAAGATCGAGAAGGTCGCATCAGATGACAACATAGCAGATCCGCTGATGAAAGCTATTCCTCAGCAAAAGTTTGAGTGACATATACATAGTTCAGGTGTTAGATGCTTGAGTGATTGGCTATAGGCCAAGTGAGAGATTGTTGGACAATTATGACCCATAGAGTCACTATTTGTAAAAGACATTGTGGTTTTTGTACAAATTAACTATGTGACAAAGGAAATTGCATTTTATCATTTTGTAATTTGATTACTTAAATATATATAAATGATAAAAGTCCTTATGATTAGTTCCGGATTATTAGATATGAGACAATATCAATCCGTAAAGGTTTAATCATTAAATATCCCTGGTCGTAGTATTATCGAGACTGGACATCGATAATGCGGAATAGACTAATATTGCACTCGTACGTGTTATGGAAACGTAATATCATAGTTCTTATATATTTAAGTATTGGATACTTATGCAAGTGTGATAGGAGGTTGTGTTTACCGATGGTATGGAAACAGCTTCGCTCTGGATAGACCCCTCGAAATCCCATTGGTAGTATGACTATGTGCCTATGGGAATCCGCATCAGGGTAGGTGTATTTGGTCTTAACCTGAGACTTACATCGCTAGTACTTGCGACAATCAATACGCTTTGGTTTTGGTCGTCCAGGACTTTAACAGGTTCTGTGTATGCCTCTTCTGGGTTTATTGAGAATCGTAGTGTATTGGGTGTGATGTCAAGACGAAAGTATCACTTCAGTCATATGGAGATGATGATCACGCAGGGATAAAGAACGGGTACTCTATTGGGTTGCAACCATCGGGATAATATGACAAGGTCATGATTATCCGATTAAAGAGACTAGTTGCTTGTGATCTGATATATGCTTCGTACGGGGCAGACACTTTTCCAGCCCCATGCCTTGCATGTGACATCAGATACTGGATCGCAATACGCAATACTACGTATACTACGCCTGACAAAGACTATATATTCCTTTAAGAATATTTCTGGAGAATTGGGTAGGCACGGTGCTTTGCTAGAAGCCAACTATATCTTATAAATTGGTAAGAACGTAGTACGAGGTACTCACGTGTTCGGATGGTCCGACGACGAGATTTACTGCCAACATATCCAGGGATCTCATGGGTCGCTTCCCGAAGATTCACCGATGACGTATGATTCGAACATAATTAATCTAGGATTAATTACAGAGAGATTTTATCTAGGATAAAATACTATTAGAAGAGAGAGAACGATTAATTTGGAATTAATCGATAAAATAATATATTCGATATATTAAATGAAATTGGATTTCGACGCGGAATTAAAATTGGATTTTAATTCGGGTGAACGAATTAATTTAGAATTAATTCGCGAGCGACGTGAACGGTAATTTTTCTAGGCATAATTATTTAATTAAATTTGATTTAATAAAGTCACAACGGAAAATTCGTTAATTCGAAATTAATGAAACCGAGCCCGGGATGTGTTTGCGGGCCCACTCGGATTTTGAATTAAAATGGGGCCCACAAGTCACATAGCAAGTCACATCGCATGTCACTTCGGTGATGGAAGTCTTGTCAACTTTGAGTGATTGACATCTAGTCACTATTGATGATGGGAGTAGTTGGAGGCATTGAATGTTATTTTCCCTCCAAAATTATTTTAGCTTTTTGGAAAAGCTTATACCAAAATTGGAGTTGACTTTTGTAATTTAATTTGTTTTAGAAACAAAAACACAAGACAAAAGAAAACTCTCCCTCTCCTGCTCTCTCACATTGCCGAATACTACAACCATCCATCCGTTCATTGTAAGTATGTTTCTGCCACTATTACTTTTAGTATTCACATGTTTCATGCTTTATATGATCTTGGGATGACCTTAGAAACCCAACAAAATGATGGAGATACAGTGAGGCGAGGGACCGTATCATATGTAAATCGCATACAGAATGGGTATATATCTTTCCTTCTCATTTGGGGGCCTTGGCATGTTGCTAGATGTCAACCTTGGTCATTAAAATCGAACGACCATCTGATCAGAGGATAATTTATGTTCGATTAAATTATCATGATTTATTTCATGTCCAACTTGAGGGGAACCCAAAAGGTCACACACAACAAAGTCAAAATCAATGGTTAACAGTGCACAATACAAATTTAATAGCATATATGATTGTTGTAGGAATTGTTCATAAATGGTTCAATTGTTAATTATTGAACATATCATTTATGAGGTTCCAAAATGGCTTAGGGATTGGTGAATGACGATAGGGGCACTTTGGGATTTGGAAAAATGAAAAAAAAATATCTGTGATTTTTTATTATTATTATATTATTTTATTTTTTATTTGTTTTGAATTCTAATTCGGCTCAAACTCTTATTAGGGTTTTATAATCTCATTAAACCACTATATTAAGATCCAATGGCTAAGATTTAATTAGCATTTATCCCACATCGGATTCTTAATTAATTTTATTGTCTTTGGAGCACCTGTATAAACCAAAAGAATTCTTTACAAATTTTTACACCAAAACCTTTCATATCTTGGGTATATAAGTGAGCAACTCTAAAGTTTAAGAGTAAGCCACAAATTTTGAGGATCCTTAATTCTAATGGACTAGAGGAATCTCAAGTTAAAAGGTTTGAGGTATTTACCTAGGCTAGCACGAAGGGCAAAATACATGTGTGTTAGGTTTTATCTAGGTCCCAAGATCAAACAAGCAATGAAATACATGTGTGAATACATCAACGGAGGTAGCGGAATACTCACATCGATCGGTTGAGACGATTTGAAGACGAATGAAGCCACTTTGCTCACTGCCAAGGACACCCACTGCTAGCAGTTCACTGCCCTCCATTTCAGAATTTTGAGCTGCGAAACGGAGCTCCAAGCTTCGTCGGACGGAACCCGGCTCATGGGTGAACCTCCCTACCACCTTCGCAAGTCTCTCGGAGTGTTAGCTCTTCTTGATTTTGCCACAAAATCAAGCACATTGCTTCCCTTCTCACGGAAAAATGAAGAAACCAGAGAGTTTATTCACTGCCCATTTGGGCGTGAATTGTGTGAGAGAGAGAGAGTGGGAAAATTGTGTATTAAAGTTGGTCAAAGCATTTTCCAAAATGCTTTATATATTTTCCATGAAAATATACTAAAACAATTACCAAATAATATATTAAATAATCAATAGTAAATGTCTCACCAACTTACACTATTTCACCTAAAACCATCAACTATTCATTTCACTTTATCAAAGTGACATGTAGTCTTTCAATCAATCAATCACATCAATCAATCAAATCACTCAAAGTGACATTTGATTTTACGCTTGATGTGACGAATGATTTGACACTTGATGTGACTTGCGTTGCCGCACTCGAATTCGAAATACGAATGCGCTCGCAATCACACTCGGGCTCGGTTTCGCTAATTCCCAATTAGCGAGTTTTCCGTTGCGTCGTAATTAAATGATTACGCCTAGCGAATTCACTATTCACGTCGCTAACGAATTAATTCAAAATTAATTCGTTCGCCCGAATTAAAATCTAATTTTAATTCCGCGTCGAAATCTAATTTCGTTTAATATATCGAATATATTAATTTACCGATTAATTCCAAATTAATCATTCTCTCTCTTTTAGACGATATTTTATCCTAGATAAAATATCTCCGTAATTAATCCTAGATTAATTTTCTCTCTCATCAAATTAATCCCAGATTAATAAATGTGCGAGTCATGCGTCATCGGTGGATCACTGGGAAGCGACCCATGAGATCCCCGGATATGTTGGCAGTAAATACGGTCGTCGGAGTATCCGAATCACGTACGTACAAAGTACTACGTTCTACCGATTTACGAGACAAGGTTGGCTTCTAGCAAAGCACCAAGTCTACCCAATTCTCCAGACATATTCATCTAAGAATATTTAAGATCTATATCAAGCGTAGTACACCAAGTATTATGTATATCGGCCCAGTATCGGATAGTCACGTGCTAGGGCTGGGGCTGGATAAGTGTCTGCCCCGTCCGAAGCACATGTCGGATGTCTGGTAACTAGTCTCTATAATCGGATATACATGACCTTGTCATAATATCCCGATGGCCGCGCAGCACTTAAGAGCACTAATACCGTATCTTGCGTGACATCATCTCCACTATGACTGGAGTGATACTTCCGTCTTGACATCACACCCAATACTATACGATTCTCAATATACCCAGCATTGGCGTACACAGAACCGGTTAGAGTCCTAGACGACTTCAACTAAAGTATATTGATTGTCGCAAGCATTAGCGGTGCAAGTCTCAGGTTAAGACCAAACACACCTACCCTGATGTCGGACTCCCATAGACACGTAGTCATAATACCAATGGGATTCCGAGGGGTCTATCCAGAGCAAAGCTGTTTCCCGTACCATCGGTGAAACACAACCTCCTATCGCACTTGCATGAGTATCCAATTCCCAAATATATGAGAACTATGTTGTTGTGCCCTCACAACGCGCACAAGTGCAATACTAGTCTATTCCGCATTATCGATGTCAAGTCTCGATAATACTACGACTAGGGATATTTAATGATTAATCCTTCGTGGACTGATACTGTCTCATATCATCTCAATCCAAGAACTAATCATATGGACCTCTCTTCATTTATACATCTAAGGTGATCTAATCACAAATGATGAGAGCGCAATTTCCTTGTCACATAGTTAATTTGTACAACAACACTATGATCTGTACAAATAGTGACGCTATGGGTCATATTATCCAACAATCTCCCACTTGGCACATAGCCAGTCACTCAAGTGTCGTACACCCGAACTATGTACGGTTTGCTCAAATTGCTGAGAAAAGGTTTTTCGTCAGCGGATTTCCATGATTATCGTCTGACGCGATTTATACGATCACCACATCGCCACGATGTATGATCCGAAAGAATCAGATGAATATAGAAGTATATATCCGGATCATCGATGAGACCTTTAATTCTTTAGCCTTGTGCTGACGCCTAGCTCAGCTGCTAACAGAACTATAACTAATCTAATTAGATTTATTTTCGACCCAAATGGCTTCTATTGCTGCCTCAGCTGCAGCAATAATCCGCATTTGTTGTTAATTCGGCAATAGTATCTTGCTCGGAAGATTTCCAGCTCACTGTCCCATTATTCAAACTTTATAGTACCGCAGTATTTAACTGTTTGGAAACTTGCGGCAGTGATCCCAGTCACTTCAAGTTCTCATTCTCCATAGTTTAAGACAACATATTTAGTTCTCTAAGATACTAATAGATGTCCTTAACTTCAATCCAGTGACTATCACTTGGATTGTCCTGATTGTGACTCCATATGCTCAAAGCGTATGTGACACCATATCAAGTACATTTTAAATGTACAATTTCCCAGAGAGTGTTAACAACTCCAATCTATCCCAGTAGATCTTTATTCATTGAATAAAGGTTGTTACTCCCCAGAATTCTACGGAGAATTTCTACGAAAGCCAAGCTTTCACCAATTGCTTTATGGGAATTTCCTTGTCATGCGCTCCCACTAACCTCCTTATATACACAAGAATCATTTCGTTTTGAGTCAAATCATAAACCATTATGATTATTTCAAAACGACAGTTCCAAGAACCTTATGCTTACTTTAATCCAAACATGGATCGAATAACCCGCAAACCTTGTTTGTCGGTTATACAAAATCGTCAGGATGTTGTAAGCATCCTCCAAGGGGTTTCCTTTTCAGGAAAGCGATTTTGATCTTTAACTGACACATTTCATAAATGAAATATGCAGTATCTCAGCAAGCATTATCCAAATGGATTTACCATGGCAACAGGTAAAAGGTTGAACCGTAATCAACACAATGTTGATAACGATACCTTTCCGTCACAAGCCTAGCTTTGTACGTTGATGTTGCCATCCATGTATGTCTTCCTTGAAGACTTACATTGTACCAATAGTCACAATGCCTTGCGGTACGACAACTAGTATCCAAACATAGTTGTTATACATGGAATCCATTTCGGACTCATGGCTTTTGCCATATAGGGAGTCGATACTTTGTATCACTTCCTCAAAACGTAGTCGGATGGTATACCCTCATAAGATTGACATCTTTATGAGGTGAGATTAGAAACCCATACCCCAGGTTGTTTTCTGACTCTCTCCGATCTACGAGGTTCTTGTGTATTCGAAGATTAATGGTTTAGTTTCATCCTTGATGAACTATTTATGTTCCATTACGGACTTCGTGCCTTGAACAGTATTACCCCGATTTTCATCGAGTTTACTGTCCTCCCACTTACCACTGCATATCGGTATTCCTCTCAGGAAAACCGCATGGCGAGCAACAATCATATTGTTCCCATGTGAGATATATAAGTACTATACTTATGGTTTTCCTAGGATAACCTATAATTGGCACTTATCCAATTTGGGTTCTAGTTTGGTATCATCCAAACGTTATGCCTGGCATACCCAAATTATTAGGAATGAGAAACCCTTTTTCTTTCCTGTTCATATCCTATATGATATCTGTCAAACAGATTTATATGGAACCTTATTCTAAATAAGTTTTGCACTGTTAATACATATCCGTTGAAGGAAATGGTAGCTCAGAGCGACTCGTGATAAACCTTATCATGTCCAACAAAATTGGTTTTTAGTTCGGACACATCGTCAAACTGACATGTCTTGGGAGGAGTCCTCATCTGAAAGAATCTTGTACTCTTTCATTAATATATAAACTTACTGCTTAAGTAGTTTCTATTACGTCTTACCGGACGGTATAATTGTTGGAAAAATAACCAAGCCCCAAGATCAACAAGAACAAGCAAAATATATAAATACATGAATGAATAATTGAAGTATGGCGGAATCATACTCACAATACTTGAA
>SKCR01032572.1:0-32560 GCA_019454045.1 Zanthoxylum bungeanum | reverse complement strand
ATCTGTCGTATTTTGGGCATAACGTTTTACTCCGATATCGAAGTGAGCTGATTCAAGTTCCAGATTAAAGAAGACTCAAAGTTCTACAACTTTGAAAGACAAAATAAATTCGAATTCTGAAGATTTCATGCCCGAAATTGATGAACCATCTATAAGTGTGTTGTGTGTAATTATTAAGTCATTTTCAATCATTTTCAAAGCAAAAAATAAATTAATAAATAAATAATAAAAGTTATCAAATCACCACCAAACATGATAAGCAATTAGTGGAGCAATTAATAATGGATTTGGTGGAGCAATTAGTGGAGCAATTAAGAATGGATTTGCTGGATGATTTGATGGAGGCAAAATTTTGCATATAAATACCAAGCCATTTCATTTGTAAATTCATACTTTCTTCTAAGGAATTCCTTAAGAATACTAAGAAGATTGTATCGTGTTTGTTTATTTACAGCTTTCAGTAATTATGTTGATGGTGTTTTCAGGCACTATGATGTTTAAAACAGCACGACAAGGGTAGAAGGGTAATTCCCTTCTTGGGTGAAATCACTAACACCGACCCGACCCATAAAAAGTCAGCAGTAAGGGCCCGAGCATTTTACAAATAAAAGACCGACCACAACACGAAGATACCGAGCACTTGATGATCAGAAACCGAGCACTTGAATTCAAGATGATCGGGCACTTATCAGGTCAACAGAAGCACTCCCGGTACAAAAGACTATCATGACCGACCACATGAAGACCGGGAGCATGGCAGGATATGTTCCAGAAGATAAGTTACCCTACTTTCATGGGAAAACTGGGGAGTCAGAGTCCTAGTAGGACAAAGGAAGTAAAAGATAGATTTGGTAAAGGTTTCCTTGAGGGAGCAGGAGATTGTTTCAACTAGGAAACCTCATACTAAGAGGAATCTGATTCCTTCACTATTATAAATAGAAGGGTAGAGTATGTGTAAAAGCATCAGAACAAAACTTGTAAAAAGACAAAAGAATTACGAGTTTCAGCAATAAAAAGATAGTCCTATTTGTGCCCGTGGACGTAGGTCGGACAAACATCCGCCGAACCACGTTAAATCTCTTTGTCTGATTGGTGCATTATATACCTTCTGCTAAGTTTGATTTTGGTCCCCCATAACCAAACAAATTCACTATTGAGGGAGGATTGTCTCAGGAGTAATATTCCCATATTACCCTGAGACCAAAATCAGCCGTCAACAGTTGGTGCCGTCTGTGGGGAACTCAATAAAAAGCGGTTCGCGTAGTAAGACGATGGCAGAAGGCGGAAATCATCAATCTTCGGGGAGTCCAGCAACAGACTGGATGAAAAAGATGGAAGAAAGCATGAAATCCATGATGGATCGGTTGAAGAGAATGGAGGGAACGAACAACGAGAGACCAGACATCGGAACCAGTCGAAGAAAAAGTGAAAGAGCAGAAGGGAAAAGGGTGATAGACACAAGTGAAGACGATAGACCCAGAAGGAGGGGCCCCTATGGGATAAAATCCGTAGTTGTAGAAAAAGATTCACAAACAGAGGACACGTGGGAAGAAGAAGAAGAATGAAGACCATCACCGGATCCCTCCTATGACAGTCTTCACGACTTCAGAAGAGAGGACAGGGAGCATAGCGAAAGTGTGCGGGAAATTCCAAGGGATGAGGAACGCCGCACCCGAGGCAATAGACACACGGAGGGGCACAGGACACGACATGGCGGCACAAACAGTGAAATAAAGTCTTGGTTAAAAAAAGAGATGACCAAGTGGGGAGTAGGCCTCAAGACCGATGCAAGGGATGCCCGGGATAACGAGGAGGAATCTCCCCTCACGGAAAAAATAAGGTCGGCAAAATTCCCAAAGCGATTCAGAATGCCGACCATGGCACCCTACAAAGGCCACTCTGACCCGAAATCGCACATCGAAAGCTTTGTCTTGTTGATGGAAGTCCAGGGTAGTAGGAGATGCCATCTGCAAAGTGTTCCCCCTAACTTTAGGTGGACCCGCCATCCTATGGTACAGAAGTCTGGCTCCGGGGAGCATCGGAGGTTTCACACAACTTAAGAAGTCGTTCATTCGACACTTTAAAGGGGCCTGCGTCCCCAAAAAAACGATTGGAGAATTAAGACTTATGAAGCAAGGAGATGACGAGCCCCTGAAAATTTTTATTGAGAGATACCACAACATGGTACTGGAAGTCGGGGGATATGAGTCCCTAGAAGCCCTAGAAAGCTTAAAAGGAGCCCTAAAGGTCGGGAGGCAATGGACTCATCTAAGAATCCAGGACACGCCGGATTATGCCACCGCTCTAGAGGTAGCCCGAAAATTTGTCTTGGTAGAAAGCGAAGAAAAGATCTCCCGAAGGGGGACGGCCATTCGGGAAAGAACAGCAAGAACAGAAGCCCCCCGACGACCGAACAGGGAATTCAAAAAATTCAATCCGAAACCCAAAGAATTCAAACCGATACCTCGAAGAGATCAGGAAATAGGGGTCGCGACCCAGGTGAATCATGTAGTCCGAGAAGAAACATATATTCCCCTGAGCAAACCACCAGGGCAAATCATCATGGAAATACAGGAAAAAGGCTTCCTGATAGAACCCGACCTCAGGAGATTCCCCCCAGATAAAAGGAACCAGAAGTCTTACTGCATACATCATAACCTGAGGGGGCACACAACGGACGAATGCAAAGATCTGCGGGAACAGATGGAGGACCTAACCCGAAATGGGTATCTAAATAGTTATATCGACCATGAAACCATGGTGGCCAGACAAAGGGCACGAAACCGACAGGTGAACATCATCGCAGGGGGAAGTACACTGGCCGGGGACTCCAATCGGTCAAGAAAGAACTATAACCGAGCTCAAGGAGCAGAGGTGCTAGGAACAGAAAGACCCCCGACACTACAAGGGGGTCGGTCGGTGCCCATAATGTTCACCGATGAGGATGCACGAGGGGTGAGTTTTCCCCATGATGATGCGCTGATAATCAAAGCCACACATCAGCGGCACAGAGGTGGATAGAATCCTGGTAGACCCCAGAAGCGCGGTAGACATAATATCCAAAGAAGCTTTAGAAAGCCTGGGAATAGATACGTAACCCTAACTAATGACAACCCCCCTGTACGGTTTTGGAGGCTCAACGATCATCTCGTTGGGGAGAATACAACTGGAAACAACCATCGGAACTCACCCCAGAACCCGGACAGTCATGGTAAACTTCACCGTGGTGGACTGCCTGAGCAGTTACCAAGTCATTTTCGGCCGACCTTTTATGATGAAAACAAAGGCTGCGATGTCCTGTTACTACTTGAAACTGAAATTTCCTACCCGGGAAGGGATCAGAATCATATGCGGAAGTCAGAAGATAGCCCGTAGTTGCTTCGCCACTCTCTCACAAGAAGCCCTCTGCATCGAAGGAAGCACTAGGAAGAGGCAAATGGGGGAAGACGGGGAAAATCCAAGGAAGATCCCGAGTCCGCGCCCGGAAAAAGTTGCCCGACTAGAGGCAGCCGAAGAATTAGAAGAAGTCAACCTATTCGGACCGAATAAAAGCATAAAGATAGGGGGAACTTGGACGAAATCATAAAAAAGGACCTGTTGGAATGCCTACGGAGGTACCCCGACATCTTCGCATGGGGACACAATGACATGCCCGGGATTGATCCAAAGTTCATCAGTCACCGCTTGGCAGTAAACCCGACACACAAACCAGTTAAACAGAAAAGAAGAATCTTTAACCAAGAACAGTGCAGAGCAGTGGCGTCCGAAGTGGAAAAACTGTTAAAAGTAGGCTTCATCAGAGAAGTCAAGTACCTAGAATAGGTTTCGAACGTAGTACTGGTAAGGAAAGCAAACGGGAGGTGGAGGATGTACGTGGACTTCACCGATCTCAACAAGGCGTGCCCGAAGGACAGCTTCCCACTGCCAAACGTAGATCAGCTGGTAGATACGACAGCCTGCAAGGGACTGCTGAGCTTTATGGACGCCTTCTCAGGATACAACCAGGTCAAGATGCACCCTGCTGACGAGGAGAAAACAACTTTTGTCACCGATCAGGGGCTTTACTGTTATAAAGTAATGCCCTTCGGATTAAAAAACGCAGGAGCCACCTTTCAGAGACTAGTCAACAATATTTTCAAACCATTCATCGGCACAACAATGCTGGTGTATCTTGACGACATGATAACAATGTCTGAGGTGCCAGGGTGTCACGTGACCGACCTGAAGAAAACTTTTGAGTTATTGAGGAAATACCATTTAAAACTCAACCCAGAAAAGTGTGCCTTCGGGAAGTTTTTAGGCTACATGGTGAGCTCCAGGGGCATAGAAGCAAACCGCAAAAGATACAAGCCGTGCTGGACTTGAAATCTCTCAGGACGGTGAAAGAAGTTCAAAGTCTAACCGGCAGGCTAGCCGCGCTTAACCGATTCATCTCCCGAGTAACCGACAAATGCCACCCTTTCTTCAAAGCCATCAAGAAAGCCCAAAGGGGATCGATTGGACTCCGGAGTGCGAAGAGGCCTTCCAACAACTGAAACAATATCTAGCACAGCCCCCGCTCCTAGCAAAACCTCTCCCAGGAGAGACATTGTACTTATACTTGGCTGTTTCAAAACACGCAGTAAGTTCGGTGCTGGTGCAAGAGGCCGAACGAATCCAAAGACCAGTATACTATGTCAGCAAAGCCCTGTTGGACACAGAAACCCGGTATCCCGTACATGAACTAGTCGCCCTATCTTTGATCACCGCAGCTCGGAAATTGCGGCCTTACTTCCAAGCCCACCCTATCAAAGTTTACACCGACCACCCCTGCGACAGATCTTACAAAAACCAGAGGCCTCGGGAAGATTGATGAAGTGGTCGGTGGAGTTAAGCGAACACGAATCTCCTACCTTCCAAGGGTAGCAATGAAAAGACAGGCTTTGGCAGATTTTGTTGCAGAGTTCACCGAACCCTAGATCTTGACGGTAGGGGAAGACAAGTGGGAGATGTCAGTAGACGGGTCTGTCAGCTCACAGGGCGGCGGAGCCGGGATCGTGTTAAAAAATAACAAGGGGGAAGAAGTATTGTTTGCCTTAAGGTTCGCCTTCGAAACCACAAACAATGAAGCCGAATACGAAGCAATCTTGGCCGGATTAAGGCTATGCACAGTAGTGGGAGTCCACAACGTGGTAGTAAGGAGTGACTCACAGCTTGCTATTCAGCAACTAAAAGGCGAATTCCAGGCCAGGGAACCTAGCATGAGAGCCTACTTGACCGAGGTAAAGAAGTTAATAGGAAAAATGAGGAACGTTCACTTCGAACAAATCAGACAAGAAGAACGGCGAAGCAGATTCTCTTGCACGGCTCGCATATTCAATAAAACAGAGAATCCCAGAACAATCCCCTAATCTGCCTCCGAGAAAAGAGCGTAGGAGAACTCGAAGTAGGAACCCTGGATGAAGAAGATAAAACTTCATCGCTACAACCGATCAGAAAATACTTGGAAACAGGAGAAACACCCGAGGACAGAAAGGAGGCCAAGAAACTAAAATTCAAAAGCACCAAGTTCTCCCTGATCGAAGAGGTGCTCTACCGGAGAGGCTATATCGTACCCCTCATTAGATGTTTAACAGAGGAGGAAACAGATTATGTGCTCAGGGAAATTCACACGAGCATCTGTGGAAGTCATGCCGAAGGAAGATCAATCGCCTTCAAAGCCTTAAGACAAGGATTTTACTGGCCGACCATGCATCAGGACGGTGTGCGGATGGCCCAGAAATGCAAGGGTTGTCAGAAAAATGCCAACATCCACCATCAACTGGCAGAACAATTAACCACCATGTCCAGCCCCTGGCCGTTCGCACAGTGGGGGATGGATATCATAGGGCCAATGCAAAAAGGGCGAGGGCAGGCAAAATATGCAATCATGGCCATAGACTATTTCACAAAATGGGCAGAAGCCGAGCCGTTATCCACCATCACGGAGAAAAAGGCCACAGAGTTTGTAAAAAAGAACATAATCTGCAGGTTCGGAATCCCCCGGGCGATCATCACCGACAACGGAAAATAATTCGATAGTAAAGGATTCAGGAAGCTCTGCAAGACCTCCAGATCACTTTAAAATTCACCTCGCCAGCCCATCCCAAGTCAAACGGACAGGTTGAGGCAACGAACAAGACCATCAAGGCAAACCTTAAAGCTCGGCTCGGATCATGCAAAGGCTTATGGGTCGAAGAATTACCAGAAGTGTTATGGGCACATCAGACGACCTACAAAGATTCCATAGGGGAAACACCATTTTCCTTATCATACGGATGTGAGGTCGTCATTCCAGCAGAAATCGGGGTAGCAACTCACAGGGTCCGCCACTTTGGGAATGAGCAGAATGAAGAACTTACCAAAACCACCTCGACCTGATCGAGAGGAAAAGAGAGAGAAATCAGCTATGAAAGCAGCAGTCTACCAACAAAGAATGGCCCGCTTCTACAACAGAAGAGTTCGGACCCGCTCCTTCCTCCGGGCGACCTTAGTATTGAGAAGGGTCACCTTTAAAACCCGGCGACCAGAGGAGGGCTCGCTAGGTGCCATGTGGGAAGGGCCATACAAAATCACAGAGGTGGTAAGGCCAGGAGCTTACTTCTTGGAACAGTGGACGGCACAAGATTAAAAAAGCCATGGAACGCCGAGATGTTGAGAAAATACTTTCAGTAAATTCTCCTTCCTCCCCTTCTTTGGCAGCAACCCAATAAGGGACAGAAATTCAAGTACAAAGCCTCTCTCAAAATGACCCACAGAGAGTTGTAAGAAGGGCCGTATGTCCCCGAATATAAATAAAACTTTCTTTTTTCACCCACTCTTCTAAAAATAATTTTGCGAAACCGTATTCAAAACCCCGGGGACATACTCAATACAACGGTCTAAGGTCAAAAGCACAAAACCCGCAACTATCCAACCACGGCTACCACCATAAAGAAGCACAAGTCACACCAGAATCAGTCGACTCCATGCAAGCATCAAACAGCAGGGACGAAGGTGAATCAGAGTATAGATCCATGAAAAGCATAGCACGGGGAGGGATGATACCCCCATGGCGATTGATTGCTCCAAGTGTTACCAAACATAAGGAGGAATATGCCCTTAAAGCTTTGAACACCTCGGGGTTGGATCTTGTTCCGCCGAGGTCACTTTACTATTCGGCTCGGGGTCGGGTTACGTCCCACCGAGTCATGCTCGTTGGTCTGGGGAGGGAACATTCCCCTAGAACCAAGTATCTCTCTTGGCTTGGGGTCCTCAGGGACATACTCGATGCATAGGATCCGTGAGAAGCATAGCACAGGGAGGGATGATACCCCCGTGGCGATCGCTTACTCCAGTGTTACCGAATATAAGGAGGAACATGCCCTTAATGTGTCGAGCACTATTTTGATCCTCACTTACCCGATGTAATGGATCCGTGGGAAAGCATAGCACGGGGGATGATGATGCCCCCGTGATGATTGCTAGCTCCAGTGATGCCGGACCTAAGGAGGAATATACCCTTAGTATCCCGGACACTCTTTGATCCATTCATCATTTGGATCCAAGAGAGGCACATCACGGGGATGCGTTGTGCCCCTGTAGCGTGTGCCTGCTCCAGTGTGGTAAGGAGGAGCCCTCGTACAATGCACAGGCTCCACAGTGACCCGACGTATAGAGGATGTGCCCTTACCAATCAAGCGCTCTCCTGATCCAAATCCTGGTTCGCCGGGACACTGAATTGAAAGATTCAGAATTGTGTTTTGGAAACCTCGGACAGGACGATGTTTTAAGGAATCCGTGCTGTCGTTTACGCTTGTAAAAAGTTTTGCTCTGGGACAAGTGCTAAGTCACCCCCACCTTTTGATTTTATCTTCAAAAGTTTTGTTTTTATTTTTTTGTCGGTCTGACAAAGGGACTCCCAAGTTAGATTCGACAGGGTTTCAAAGATGGATACACTTCCCATCTGAATAAATCCCAAAGATTAACCAGTGCTCGGGGCTGGACTCGTTCCGCCGAGGCCACTTGGTTAATCGGCTCGGTGCTGGATTCGTTCCACCGAGGCCACTTGATTATTCGGCTCGAAGCTGGATTACGTTCCGCCGAGGCCATTCAGTTATTCGGCTCGGGGCTGGATTACGTTCCGCCGAGGCCATTCAGCTATTTGGCTCGGGCTGGATTTCGTTCCACCGAGGCCACTTGGTTATACAGCTCGGGGTCGGACCACACCCCACCGAACCTATCTTTTTAACTGGGGACGAAACATTCCCCCAGGGCCAAGTGTTCCATACAGCTCGGGGTCGGGTTACATCCCACCGAGTCGGTGTTCTTTAAACTGGGGACGTAACATTCCCCCCGGAGCCTAGTGCTTCCCTCAAATCAGGGTCGGGTTATGTCCCACCAATTCCACCAGAGCCAAGTGTTCCATACAGCTCGGGGTCGGGTTACATCCCACCGAGTCGGTGTTCTTTAAACTGGGGACGTAACATTCCTCCCGGAGCCTAATGCGTCCCTCAAATCGGGGTCGGGTTATGTCCCACCGATTCCACCAGAGCCAAGTGTTCCATACAGCTCGGGGTCGGGTTACATCCCACCGAGTCGGTGTTCTTTAAACTGGGGAAGTAACATTCCCCCCGGAGCCTAGTGCTTCCCTCAAATCGGGGTCGGGTTATGTCCCACCGATTCCACCAGAGCCAAGTGTTCCATACAGCTCGGGGTCGGGTTACGTCCCACCGAGTCGGTGTTCTTTAAACTGGGGACGTAACATTCCCCCCGGAGCCTAGTGCTTCCCTCAAATCGGGGTCGGTTATGTCCCACCGATTCCACCAGAGCCAAGTGTTTCTTACTACTCGGGGTCGGATTACGTCCCTCCAGCTCATATTCTCCCCACGAATAGGTCTCAAGTGTTCGAAGGGAAACGTGAAGAATGAAATAAAAAAAGGGGGGAAAAGAGAAAGCAAACACATAAATATATATTCAAATAAAGTATGAAGTTTTATTACAAAAAGACAAGTGTACACAGGGCCCCGTCCGGGTTACCCCTTCTTTAATCAGCCCGCGCAGGGGCAGGAAGTTCTTCCTCGACTGGCTCAGACGATGGAGGGATCAGCTCGGTCTCAAGAACGGGAACAGCAGCTTCAACCTCGGCGACACGGGAGACCTCTACTTTAAGAATGGGAGGTGGAATCTCAGGGTAGCCCTCGCCAAGAACATGAACCTCAGGTCGGCTTTCTTGGGAAACCTGGGAGACCGGGGCAACGAAAATCGGTTCGGGATCCATCACCTCCTCGGAAGAAGGGGGAGGCACTTCTGGAACTCCTCCTCAGATATTTCCCCTTTACAGAAACGAATGGCTGCATGGACGGGCCCCATATCCAGGTCGGGCAGCACCATTGATATGATCTCAGCACAATCACCGACCCCTTCAAGACGAATGGAGTCCCTCTCGGCCTCCCACTCGAGCTCCTTATCCCTAAGCTCGGCACGGGCCCGTCCCAGTTCCTCCTCTTTGGCCCGCAGCTTATACTCCACACTGCCCACTTCCACCTTGAGGATCCCAATCTCAGCCCGGGCATCCACCAAACTTGCTCGAGCTTCTTCAGCATTCTTGCGCTCCAGAGTAGCGGTAGCCCTAAGAGCTTTGTTTGTTTTGACAGCCTCGACCTCAGCCAGCTCATGGTCCCTATTCCTCTCCTCGGCACTAGCCGGCTTGGCCTCCACTTCAAAAAGACGATTCTGAAGCCTCTGGGCTTGACCGCCCTCGGACAAAAGGCTTATGAACAGGTCCTTATTTTTTGCCGCCAAATAATTTGCCTGCCAAGAAGAAAAAGAAGTCAGTTTCAAACTAAGTCTGAAAGACACCTCGAATGTAGAAGAGAAGAAAAAAGAAATAACCTGAGCCAACTGAGAGCACAACTTTGCGACCACCTCCTCGGGTGAAAGGTCCTCAAACCTCGGAATCTTCTCAGGAAGTACAGCCCCGGCCAGCTCATTGAAAGCCGGTACCAAGTGGGAAGTAGCCTCCCTGATATTCTTCCCAAGGTCATTAACTCCGAGAACCACAGCACCCTTCAATTTCTTGGAAGGACCCTCCTGCCGATTTGGAGTCTCTCTGCTCGGAGCCTCCTCCTCCTCCAATTCCCGCCTCAATTGGGTATCCACAGCTCCAAACAGACGCTTCCTCCTCCTGGAGGGTCTTGGAGGGCTAGCAGGACGGGTGGCACCCTTTGGGGGCACCCGAGGGGATGAAGATAGACCCTGAGAGCTCGGCCGTTCTGCCTCCATGGCCACCTTTCTATCCTCAGAAGACTTAGGTCATTTCCGAGAAGTACCAGCCCCACCACTGGGCTAGTTTTTTTCGCAGCACCGGTCAACCAATCAAGGTACTTTGGTCTCCTCGACATGCCTGCAAAAAAACAAAGACGAAATAAAAGTTCAGAACCTGAGCATAAAAAAAAAACAGAGAAGAAAAAAAAAACAAGACAACACCAAACATGGTAAAAAAAAACATGGGAGTTGGTTAGAAGATCAACATACATCTACCTATCCGACCCGAGACCTTAGGAGGAACGGTTCGAACGAGCCCTGATTCAAAAAAACGCCGCATTATTTACCAACTCCCTCCAATGAGCGGCATACCGCCGAGCCCAGAATAACCGCTGCCGGACCAGATGGGAGACCTTGGGAGAATCCCTCCAACAGGCTAGGAGAAATAGAAGAAAAAGGGGTAAAAATCCAAACAGCAAAAAAAAAAAAAAACTAAGGGAAGAAAAGCTAAAAGTTAATATCCTAACCTCCCGCCCTAAAGATGTCCGGAACCAAGATCTCCCCTTCATCCGACCTCAGGGTCCGTCCCCAATCTCCAGTGGCCCAGAACCAAAGATCTTTGAAATTATTATTGGAGTCGGGGAGTTTTTGGACGACGTTTGACGAACTGTCGTAAGCAGAAAGATAGTACCAGCCGTGGTGAGTCTTCGGGTGGGCCTTCAACCGATATAACCTCTTCACCTCTTCAAAAGAAAGTTCGCCAAGCCCCGCCTGATGCCAAGCTACATACAATCCGGCCAAAATCCTCCAATTGTTTAGACTCAGTTGACAGGGGGCGATCTCCATCTCGGCCAGCATCCAGGCAAAATAGGGTTGAATTGGCAGTCGGAGCCCGCATTCGAAGAAAGCTGGAAGAAGTGCCACGGAACCCTCGTCAGGCTAACTGGCACGGTCACATGGAAGAGGGACCTCAAGGGCAATGTCTATCGGGATGTCATATCGTTGCCGAAGCAGTGCTAGATCATCCTCGGTTATCTTAGAGGGCCGAACCATGTCCAGGGCCGAGCCATCAAAATCACCGGGCTTCGGATCCTCCCGAGGAACCCTCTGATGATAAGAATCTTGTTCGACCTCAGAATGAGTGGGAGTGGGGAGTAGTATCAAGGTCTTCCACACTGGGTTCCCCCGAGCCCGAGGAAAGCTCTTCAGCAAAGGGTATTGAGGGTCTAGCAGGGTTTACAGGGGAAGATCTGTTGTCAGACGTTCCTGACATCCTAAGAAATAAAAAGGATGAGGAAGTCAGTCTATAGCTAAAACTCTAAAACTGCTCAGGAATTCCGAGAAAGCTAAGCAGGTGGGTTCTAAAATGCCCTAACAAAATCCGACAAGCCATAAATCACTCCCTAGCAACATCAAAGCTAACAAAGGATTCACAACACACAAAAAGAGGAGAGGTCGTTCAGAAAACTTACTTGTTTCTTTCAGAAAGACTGAAGATTGCACAGCACGGTTTGCTCGTCCCCTAAATTCGCAGGTCACAGCGGAGAAAGAAGAAAGATGGACGGCTGAAAGAAACTCCGGGAGAACTGAGTCAAGTGAGTCACGGTTGAAATATTCACTGGAAAGAGAGAAAGATTTGCCAAAAAGACTGCACAGTGAAAGCCCCATCTTTTTATAGTCATGAGTGGGACGCTCATGGCCGTTGGATCAAGAAAAGAAATCCGGATGGACGCCAAGTGTCAACTGCAAAAGAGGTCTGCCAAAATCAAACGAACGGTTGAGATCAGCACACTATTAAAACACCCCTACACGGTCGATTCACTTTCTTTTTGGCGGGAATCCGACAGATGATTGACAAGTGTCACACTTAGGAAAAACCCTAAAGGCGATTTGATGGGCATTAAACGGACGTGACTGTTGTGTGTCTCAAGAAGAGGTGCTCGAAAAGAGGCGACGAAAATTTCGATTCAACTCCGGATCGACCACCAACAAAGTAATCAGCACACCATCTTTATATAGTTCCCGACACCAACTCGTATACTCGTTGGAACCGAGAACTAGGGGACAGATGTTGATGGTGTTTTCAGGCACTATGATGTTTAAAACAGCACGACAAGGGTAGAAGGGTAATTCCTTCTTGGGTGAAATCACTAACTAACACCGACCCGACCCATAAAAAGCCAGCAGTAAGGGCCCGAGCATTTTACAAATAAAAGACCGATCAAAACACGAAGATACCGAGCACTTGATGATCGGAAACCGAGCACTTGAATTCAAGATGTCCGGGCACTTATCAGGTCAACAGAAGCACTCCCGGTGAAAAGACTATCATGACCGACCACATGAAGACCGGGAGCATGGCGGGATATGTTCCAGAAGATAAGTTACCCTACTTTCATGGGAAAACTGGGGAGTCAGAGTCCTAGTAGGACAAATGAAGTAAAAGATAGATTTGGTAAAGGTTTCCTTGAGGGAGCATGAGATTGTTTCAACTAGGAAACCTCATACTAAGAAGAATCTGATTCCTTCACTATTATAAATAGAAGGGTAGAGTATGTGTAAAAGCATCAGAACAAAACTTGTAAAAACACAGAAGAATTACGAGTTTCAGCAATAAAAAGATAGTCTTATTTGTGCCCTGGACGTAGGTCAGACAAACATCTGCCGAACCACGTTAAATCTCTTTGTCTGATTGGTGCATTATCTACCATCTGCTAAGTTTGCTTTTGGTCCCCCATAACCAAACAAATTCACTATTGAGGGAGGATTGTCTCGGGAGTAATATTCTCATATTGCCCTGAGACCAAAATCAGCCGTCAACAAATTAATTTCCGCTTTCGCACTTTCTTTTCTTTACTTTTCAGTTTTTACTTTCCGCAATTTACTTTTACGCACAATACTTTTCTTTCTTTAATTTTCAGTTTTTACTTTTCAGTAATGAGGAGGTAACTCCCCTTTGCTGGGGTAAAAGGTAAAACTTTTATTACTAATATTTAGATTAATCTCCTTAATTATAATATATAAACTAGTTAAAACCTTATTTAACGAGGATACCGCCATATTGGTCGGTTGGTAATTATTTAAATTGGTTTTAACCTGACTAAACTGGATACCGCCTGATTGGTCGGTTGGTAATTAATTATTAATTTGACTTAATCTGGATACCGCATTTATGGCTGGTTGGTAATTATCATGAAAAATTAATATATTATATTATGGGAGATATCTAAAATAGAAGTAATAAAATTGGATCCTTTACCTTAGCATTTTCTTTTATTGTACTTTTACTTTATTTACTTTTCAGTAATTTACTTTCAACATTTACTTTTCAGCAATTTACTTTTCAGCAATTTACTTTCAACATTTACTTTTCAGCAATTTACTTTCTGCATTTACTTTCCGTCATTTACTTTTCAGCAATTTACTTTTCAGCATTTTACTTTATATCTTTTATTTTATTTAAGTTTTTACTACTCGTAAATATGTGTCGTAACTAAACCAGTTATCTGGGGTTGTGATGAAGTCCAATATCACTAGTTTATAAGGGGTTAAATTACGGTTTGGGTAATATAAAGGTTTACTTATTAAGTCTTAAGCTTAACGCGTCTTGTTAATTGGCCACTAATAAGATTGATCTGGTAAATCTAAAATAAACTTGACAAAGGAATTTTAGGTTTCAACCTTAGACTTAATAGCCCACGATCTTCCTTGAGGATAGATAACACTTTAATAGATTTCCTTACAGGATAGACATATACCTGTCGGGCGGGGGTAGCCATAATTGGAACTTAATCTTAATGAATCCAGGTAATTTGGTTGACATAGACATATGGTTCAATTGGGTTATACTGGGTATTTACTTCTGACCATCGACAGAGGCTTTCGCATAATTTAGTGTTCTAGGTTAGTAAACCGATATATTACACAAACATGAAATAACCACTTCATCTTTTAAAAGATATTGGAAAGATTCAAAACCCTAGATAGTTTCCTAATATTGAATTTTCTTAAACCTACTTTTGTGCAATTTTATTTACTTGTTTTTAAATTTAGAATCATCAGAATTTCAAATCAATCAAACAACCTGTTAGATACTAGTAATCATTTGACCTCATAAAATTAATATATTAGGTATTAAGTCCTCGTGGGATCGATAATTTTTATACTACTTGAACGATACGTGAGCTTGCGTTCTACGTGTGTGTTACGCCGGTCAAGTTTTTGGCGCCGTTGCCGGTGACTTATTTATCTTTTACTATTAGTTTATGGGTTAGATACGTTACTTGTATCTAATTTCTTTTTACTTATTGTTTTTGTTTTCTTGTGTTTCAGGTTCTCAGAAACTACATGAGACGAACCAGAAGCTTTGAACTCCGACCGCTCGACCCAGAAATTGAAAGAACCATCAGACAGTTGAGAAGGGAAAGGCGAGAAGGCCAAGAAGCTTTAGTCAACATGGAACCTGAACTTTTGGAAGTTGCACCACCAATTCCCATTCAAGATAGAACTATTCCGGTGGTTGACGCCTTCATTTCCTGTATTGTACTTCCTCCCTTACCAGCAAATGCGTGTGACATCAAAACAAGCATTCAGATGATTCAGCAGTCAGTGCAATTTGGGGGGAATGCAACTGAAGATCCTAATGCCCACATCAGCAACTTCCTGGAAGTTTTTGTCACTTTCAATTACAATCGAGCTGCTGAAGAAGCAATGAGACTGCGAGTTTTTCCATATTCCTTGAATAAAAGAGCTAAAGCTTGGCTACATTCGTTACCAGCAGGTTCAATCATAACTTGGAACACTCTAGCCACCAAATTCCTTGCAAAGTACTTTCCACCAGCCAGAACTGCAAAGTTGAGGAATGACATCACATCCTTCGTGCAACAAGATTCAGAATCCCTTTGCGAAGCTTGGGAAAGATTCAAAGATTTACTCCGGAAATGTCCTCATCATGAGATCGCAAAGTGGCTACAAGTCCAAACCTTCTACAATGGACTTTCTGGACTAATGAGAACCACAATTGATGCTGCTGCTTGAGGAGCTTTAATGGCAAAATGAGAAGATCAAGCCTGTGACTTAATCGAGGAAATGGCTAACAATAATTCATTGTGGCCAACAGACAGGAGCATGACTCAAAGAATTACAGGAATTTATGAAGTTGGAGCAAACACAACAGTGAATACCAGGCTGGATCAGATATGCAAATGTCTAGAAACTCTTAGCACGCAAGTTGTGAACATCGCTGGAACCACAAGTTCACCATATGGAGGAGCACCAGAACCAATTCAACATAAAGAAACGGTGAACTACGTCAACAATTTCAACAGACAGGGGAATAATCCATATTCCAACACCTACAACCCGAGGTGGAGGAATCATCCCAATTTTTCATGGAGCAACAATTCAGGGCAAATGAACAACCCACCACCCGGATTCCAGCAGCAAAACAAAGCCCATGAGTATGACAAAGAACAGGGAATAATAGAAGTGCTGGCACAGTTAAAAAAGCAAGAAGCAAAATACGATGCTTTAGCAGCTATGGTTCAAAATCAAGTGGCATTGAATCAAAGTCATTCAGCTTCTATCAAAGCACTGGAGAATCAAATTGGACAACTGGCCAATGCTCAGAGTTACAGACCGCCAGATTATCTTCCCAGCAACACATAACCAAATCCAAGGAAAATGGGAAAAGAGCAATGTCATGCCATCATGTTAAAAAGAGGTACTGAAATCAACAAAGATGTTGGAGTCAGAACAACAGCTGAGGAAGTTCCAAAAGAAACATAGCAACATATGGAGGAAAAAGAAGCAAAGGAAAAAAAAACAGATCACTCCACCTCCACCTTTTCCTCAGCGTCTTCAGAAAAACAAACTGGACAAACAGTTTGCTAGATTCTTGGAGGTCTTCAAAAAGCTGCATATCAACATTCCATTTGCAGAAGCGTTGGAACAAATGCCCAGCTATGCCAAATTCATGAAATACATTCTTTCACGAAAGTGGAGATTGAGAGATTACGAGACAGTGGCATTATCAGAAGAATGCAGCGCTATCATTCAGAGGAAACTTCCTCCAAAATTGAAAGATCCTGGCAGTTTCACCATTCCTTGCATCATATGAGAACATAACTTTGGTAAGGCTTTATGTGATTTAGGTGCTAGTGTTAACTTGATGCCTTTTTCTATTTTTAGGAAATTGTAGATTAGGGAAACAATGCCAACTTCAGTCTCTCTACAACTTGCTGATAGAACGCTCGTATTTCCAAGAGGTGTAGTTGAGGATGTGCTGGTCAAGGTTGACAAATTCATTTTCCCAGTAGATTTTATTGTCCTTGATATGGAGGAAGACGTAGACGTGCCAATCATCATTGGGAGACCATTCTTGGCTACAGGTCGAACCATTATTGATGTACAAAAAGGAGAATTAACCATGAGGGTACATGACCAAGAGGTAACATTCAATGTTTTCAAGGCCATGAATTTCCCAGATGATGAAAAGAATGAGGAATATTTCAGACTTGATGTGATACACAGTACCATTCAGAACTTCAATGCAATGCAAAGTTCTACTGACAAACTTAAAACATGTCCATTGCCTGTGGAGCCTGAAGATAAAGAGTCTTTTGCACTAAAAAAGCCAATTCTTGCACTACAAGCAACATAAGAGAAAAAGTTCCACCAGCTCAACGAATTGGAGGAATTTCACAATCAGCCCTTTGAGGATGCCAAATTGTACAAAGAAAAAGGCAAGAAGAGACATGATGAGAAGTTAGTGCGCATACAACTGGAACCAGGGCAGAAGGTACTGTTAAACAAATCAAGGGTGAAATTCTTCCCATGGAAGCCAAAATCACGGTGGTCAGGTCCATTTGAGATCACCAAAGTTTTACCAGATAGAGCCGTTGAGATAAATGATCCTGACTCTAACAAAACTTTCAAGGTTAAAAACAAGCGTGTTAAGCACTACTGGGGAGAATCATTTGAGCGACAAAAAGAAAGTGTCACACTTTCAGATCCAGCCTAACGTTCGAGAAGTCACGTCTAGCTATCGACGTTAAACTTAGCGCTCGCAGGGAGGCAACCCATGCAATTTGTGTATATATTGTGATCTGGTGTGTTTTATTTTTGTATGTTTAATTTTTACAGGTAAAGTCATTTCACGATGGAAGAAGCTCTCGCAAAACTTCACAAGCAATTTCCTTCTCTCCCTAAAAAATCTCTGATGAAAGTCCACAAAGCTCGTTTGGAACGGATGAGACTACTGATGATCAAAGGTATTCCTAATGATATTCGTTAGGTAATTGAAGCACGGGTCTGATTGGCAGGTGAGTCTTCTGAATCTTTTATTTCACATATGCCTGGTTTTGGAAGAAGCATCTATGCAAAGAAACGTAGAGCTAAGCAAATGGGTGTTTGTTACAATGTGCATGCTGGAATTGCAATACTCGTTGTCGTTCTTTAGGAATGGTGTCTGATAATCGCGAAGATAAAATTAAATTCATTAGGGATGGCTTGAGTAAAGAGTCTGTAGATAATATATCTTCGACTCTTGAGACGCGTCCTAGTGGATATATGTTCATATAGCCATTCGCAAATTACATACACAATTTCAAAAAGAAAGACAACATTTAAGTCTTGGGAATCTGACTCAAAAGACCATGTTTGCCAATTTATAAGAAAAATGGATGGGAAGCTTGTCCCTGACGCATAGACGTCAATCAAGCCGCTATTTTCTTGTACATATTATATCTCTTTGTCTTTTCCTGATATTGTGATTTGTTTTGTTGTTTTCTTATTTTCATAGACATGATCCAGACTTTTTTGACCTTTCACGATTCTTTTGTTGTTTAGCTAACAAACGTCCTATGTAAAGATACTAGTTGTATGGGCCAAATTTGGTCCAAGGGTAATTTCGTCCTTTCGCCTAAGGCCCACTGTTAAGTATGCCCCTGAGATTCCGTAACCGAACCCAGAGAGATTCTATACGGGCCCAGGTCCAATGAGTTGCAACATCTATAACCAAAAAACCTTCCAAAGGCCAGTCCACTTAATGTCAAACCGTTTCAGCCTACCAACGAACAACTGCACTAAATACCCCTCATAAAGTCACGATCGTAACTGACCCCCAACGGACAAGAAATTAAGGAGTAGTAAATACACGAGCTCCCTTGGAAGCGTGTATATAAACGAAGACATGGAGAAGAGAAAGTGGTTCCCATTTCTTGCATAACTCAAGATTACTCTTTCCATAGTTCCCTAAACCCCTCATTCACCGCCCTCACGGCATCTGACAGAGTCCAAGGTAACGCACTTAACCTTGACCTCCAATCTACCTCATCCTTCGCTCATTTACTGACTTGGGCGTCGGAGTGTCTTCGGCACCCACCACACCGGTGGGCAGTATCTCCACGCTCACCCTACTTCCCTTGTTTTGCAGGATCGCCAGTGCCCCCTTACGAAATCTCAATTGTAGGCCTCGGTGAAAATCAGCGTCTACAGTTTGGCGCCCACCGTGGGGCCCTAGCGATTCACAGCAAACCGAAGTTCCAGTCTCAGAAACGAATTTCCGAAGCATTGACATGGCATCAAGCGGCGAGCCGACAGACTCAATGGCAAACCAGATGGCCCTTCTTCAAGAACGCTTACGCATTCTCGAAGAAGAGAATTCGGCCATGAAGACCACCAACGGCGACCTTCAAAGACGGCTGAAGCAGCTCACCACAACCCGCGACCATTTGGGATCGACGAATCCCTCTGAAACCCCAGGTCACCGATAGAATCCAACAGGGGGTCCAAAGATGGAGCGAGGTGAAGGCTCCCAACAAGAAGGTCAACGTACGGGCCACGAAAGTATTCACCGGAGTTTTCCAGCCGACGTAGTGACGACTACAACCATGCGTCAGGAGATGAAGGAATTCAAGGAGGCCATTCTGGCCAGTATACCAGGGGTCAGGTTACCACTGAGAAAGAGCAGGTCGGGAGCTTTGGCCGATACTCCATTCGACGAAAGGATCAATTCCGTGGAACTCCCCCGGAAGTTTAGCCCCCCAGAGATGAAATTGTATGACGGATCAACCGACCCAGATGACCACATCATCCACTACAAGTACAAGATGATGTCCATGAGCCTCACACCCCATCAGAGAGAAGCGGGCTTATGCCGAGGTTTCGGAGAAACGTTAGCCGGTCCAGCCCTCACCTGGTTTATAAATCTGCCATTTGGGTCGATCGGGTCCTACAAAGAACTGGCAGACAAGTTTGTTGCGCACTTTGCTAGCTCATGCAAATTCGAAAAAATGACAGACGACCTCAACATGATCCAACAGCAAAAGGGAGAGTCCCTTCGAAGCTATGTCTCGCGATTTAACAAAGAGAGAATAGCTATCCCAAACCTCCATCAGCCGACGGCAGTGGAGGCATTCAGGATGGCTTGCAGGCGGACAGCAGCCTCTATAAGAAGTTGACAAAAATCGGTGTTACACTATGGATGAGGCTTTGACGAGAGCCCGAACGGAGATCAGATGGGAAGAAGATAGAAGGAACACGAGTAGGGAAAGACCTTCTAATAGTTGGGAGAAGGGAGTAGGCCCATTCAGGCGACCGAATGAGTCTGTTAAGAGAAGCATGCAATCTCCCGACCGAAGGCCATATCGTCCGAAGGATTCCCGACCTTACGACAGAATGCCCAACCATAGGCCTGTTACTTCCGAAAGAAGAGAAGGCACCTCAAACGTCGCCTCGCATATCTAGACTACAACTTCACGGTCTCACCGGGAGAACTAGTCTCAGTCCTCAGGAAAATGGGAAATGAAGTCAAGTGGCCTCCTCGGTCGAGGGACAATTCGGGGAAGAATGATACCAGCAGATGGTGTGAATTCCATCGAGATTACG
Organism: Zanthoxylum bungeanum; assembly: GCA_019454045.1. Lineage (NCBI taxonomy): Eukaryota > Viridiplantae > Streptophyta > Magnoliopsida > Sapindales > Rutaceae > Zanthoxylum > Zanthoxylum bungeanum. The sequence continues at coordinate 12,409 of SKCR01032572.1, read as the reverse complement.
GCCACACGACGGCCGATTGCATCGCTTTGAGATTAGAGGTCCTAGAGCTGTTGAACAAAGGACATTTGAGGGATTTGTTGACTGAGAAGGGAAAAACTACCTTGGCTCGGAGGGAAGATCGAATGGAGGCTCCAGTACCGCCTCCATCCAATCAATAACACAGTCAATATCATTTCAGGAGGTTCAGAAGTGAGTGGGGTTTCGTATTCGGCGGCGAAGCGACAGACGAGGATGATTTCCTCCCTCGTCTCTGACCATGAACGAGCTATTCGGGAGGCCACACCAGCTTGGTGATCGAATTCTCGGACGACCAATTGTCTAGCCTCGCCAACCCACACCACGATGCCTTAGTGATATCCCTTCAAGTGGCCAACTTTATGGTCAAGAGGGTATTGGTCGACACCGGGTCATCCGCCAATATTATCTTCTGGTCAGCACTCAGTGATATGGGAGGGGGGACAGAGAAAATGAGCCGACGGTCTACTGCTTTGATCGGATTCAGTGGGGAGCAGAAGTTCACAATGGGCGAGATTTGTCTTCCAGTATATGCAGGAGGGGTGAACAAGATGGTTACGTTCTTGGTCCTAGATTGCTCGTCAGCCTACAACATAATAATGGGACGACCGTGGATACATGAGATGCGAGCTGTTTCCTCCACGTACCACCAAGTGCTGAAGTTTCCAACTGAGTGGGGGGTCCAGGAGATTAGAGGAGATCAACTTGCTTCGAGGGCGTGCTATCAGACGACCTTGAAGCCCAAAACTCAGTCGGCATAGCAATTACATGAGGGATCTCGTCGAATGAATGTAAATGAACCAAAGGTAGAGGAACTCGACGAAATCCAAATTCATCCACAATTCCCAGATCACAAGACCTGAATTGGAGCCGACCTGGAACCACTGTTGTGAGTAAAGTTATTAGAGTTCCTCCAGATGCACCATGATTATTTCGCTTGGTCGCATGAAGATATGACAGGTATTGACCCAGAGTTGATGATGCATGAACTTCATGTGGACCCGTCCTTTCCGCCTGTCAAGCAGAAGAGAAGGAAGTTCGCCCCAGAGAGGAACCGTGTAATTGACGAAGAAGTACAGAAGCTGCTAGATAATGGGGCAGTTAGGGAAGTGCAGTACCCCGAGTGGCTGGCAAACGTCGTGGTCGTGCGGAAGAAGAATGGGAAATGGCGAGTTTGTATCGACTTCACCGACTTGAACAAAGCGTGCCCGAAAGATTCATTTCCCTTGCCGCATATAGATTCGCTAGTCGACGCGACAGCTGGGCACGAGCTGTTGAGTTTCATGGACGCATACTCCGGCTACAATCAGATTCTGATGCATCCGAGTGATCAGGAGAAAACGGCTTTCATCACCAACATGGGGATCTACTGTTATAAAGTGATGCCGTTTGGGTTGAAGAATGCCGGCGCTACTTACCAGCGTCTGGTTAACAAAATGTTCAGCCGACAGATTGGGACGACAATGGAGGTATATATCGATGACATGCTGGTGAAGTCTTTGCTAGCCGACCAGCACTTGGAACATCTAGAGGAAGCTTTCGGAGTTATGAAGAAGTATGGGATGAAGCTTAACCCGACCAAATGCGCCTTCGGGGTAGCGTCGGGAAAATTCCTAGGGTATCTGGTCACACGGCGAGGAATTGAAGCCAATCCGGAACAGATAAAGTCTATTCTCAACATCCCATCACCGTCGAATCAGAAAGAGGTCATGTGGCTTGCGGGGCGGATTGCTGCTCTCAACAGGTTCATTTCCAAGTCGACCGACAAGATTTTTCTCTTCTTCGCCGCGCTTGGAAAGTCGAAGAAATTTGACTGGACTCAAGATTGCGAAAAAGCCCTAACGAGATTGAAAGAGTACCTGACTACGCCCCCACTCCTATCCAAGCCACTCGACGGAGAGAGGTTGTACGTGTATCTTGGGGTTTCCCCTCAATCTGTCAGCGCGGTTCTAGTTAAGGAAGATGAAGGTTCACAGCATCCAGTCTACTATGTGAGCAAAGCCCTGCTTGATGCGGAGACACGGTATACTCAAATGGAACGACTGGTCTTAGCCTTGGTCATGGCAGCACGGAAACTCCGCCCTTACTTCCAAGGCCACCCAATCACTATTTATTCCACTTATCCATTACGAAGCATCCTTCACAAGCCCGAGCTCTCTGGGAGACTGACTAAATGGGCTGTTGAACTCGGGGAATATGACATCACGTATCAATCATGAGTGGCCATCAAATCCCAAGCGCTGGCAGATTTCGTGGCGGATTTCGGTCCTGGTATGCGAATAGAAGGGGAGAATGAATTGCTTACTGTCGACTCGGCTACGGTATGGAAACTAGCAGTGGATGGGTCGTCCAGCAGTCGAGGTTCTGGGTTAGGAGTAGTAATCACCACACCTGAAGGAGACTTAATTCAACAAGCTTTCAAGTGTGGCTTCCGGCTACGAACAATGAAGCGGAATATGAAGCACTGATCGCCGGATTAGAATTACTCAAGGAATTGGGGGCAAAAAGGGTGGAAGCGACGTCCGATTCACAACTCATTGTCAATCAACTTCAAGGAACCTACCAGGCCAGAGGAGCACAGATGGCGGCATACTTATCCAGGGTGAAGAAGGTCCAAGTGGCTTTCGAATCTTTCAAGATCTCGCAAATCCCAAGGATTCAGAATACCCATGCAGATGCCTTGGCAACACTCGGCTCGACACTGCAGGAAGGAAAAATCCAAGCCATCCCCGTGACATATCTGCGGTGGCCCGCCATTGTAAAGACCGTAGAAAACACCGTTTCTCACCTCACGGAAAATCAGACTTGGATGACTCCCTTGGTCGAATATCTGGGAGCTGGAACACTTCCAACAGATAAAACTGCTGCCCGAAGAGTGAAGCAACAAGCTGCGAAGTTCGTCCTACACGACAGTCAGCTTTTAAGAAGGTCAGTCGGCGGCCCGTACCTTAAGTGCCTTTCCCCTGAAGAGGCTCAATATGTTTTGGCCGAGTTGCATGAGGGGCAGTGTGGAAATCACTCGGGCGGAAGGAGTCTTGCATGTCGAGCCCATACTGCTGGGTATTATTGGCCAACTATGCGAGCCGACGCGGCAGCTTATGCTAGAAATTGTGAAAAGTGCCAAAGATTCGCACCAGCCTCCAGATTACCTCCCGGAAGACTCAACCCTACCCTGGCTCCGTGGCCATTCATGAAGTGGGGAATGGACATTGTCGGGAAGCTACCAGTCGCCCCAGGGCAACGAGTCTACATGCTCGTCCTGACTGATTACTACACCAAGTGGATTGAAGCTGAAGCTTTTGCTAGGGTGAGAGATCGGGAGGTGCAAGGATTCGTCTGGAAGAATATCGTTTGTCGCTTCGGCATACCGAGGGAGATTGTCACGGACAATGGTTCTCAATTCATCAGTCATCGTTTCCAAGATTTTTGCAAGACATGGGGGATCAGACTCAGCTTTTCCACTCCACGCTATCCTCAAGCGAACGGGCAAGCTGAATCTTCTAATAAAACGTTGATGAACACGCTGAAGAAAAGGTTGGAGAAGGCGAAAGGAGCATGGGCAGACGAACTCCCTGGAGTGCTATGGGCGTATCGAACGACAGTCAGGTCCTCGACTGGAGAAACACCATTCTCCATGACCTTCGGAACAGAAGCCGTCATTCCGACTGATGTTGGGGTACCGTCGCCACGATACCAGTGGGCCAATGAAGAAACAAACCAGCAGCTTATGACCGAGGCACTCGACACCATTGAAGAGTTGAGAGAGAATGCGTCCGTCAGACTTGCAGCCTGCCGACAGAAGATGTGCAAATACTTCAACAAGAACGTAAGATATAGAACCTTCAAGGAAGGCGATTGGGTCCTTCGACGAGTCTTCCAGAATACAAAGGATGCAAATGACGAAAAACTGGGACCCACTTGGGAAGGCCCGTACATTATCAAAAAAGTGGTGGGCCACGGAGCCTACAGGTTGGAAAAAGAGGATGGGAGTCGAGTCCAGAACAGCTGGAATGCCCTCCACCTCAAGAAGTTTTATCGATGATCTCAAGACATCACCATCGCCCAATAAGAAATTAAGCGTTCAACTCGCTATTGTTTGATGTTGTTTAATACCCATTTTGTTTTAATTTTTACTTAAGAGATTTTGAAATTAATAACATGGTTTCCATTCCTTAACTCAGTTTAGTAGAAGCATTGAATAAGTGCGACTCCAAGCGGCAATCATAAAAATTAATCTCCAAGCGACAACAGAAAGTTGCATTCACGAATCAAAATATTAGTTTGTACAAAGTTTGGAATACAACAACATTCCTAGCAAAAAAAAAAAAAAGCATTACAGAGGAGGATCTGCGATAATCAATCTTCTGGCCTATCAACAGGCCCGGTTGGGTCGACTGGATTTGCAGGGTGGCCAATCTCCGTCACAGGCTCCACCGGTGGGGTCTCAGTCGCCTCTTCCATGATATCAACCGTCCGGCCTCCCCAGCAGTCGCCCTCTCGGTCGCCTCCATGGAGCTTACTTCCTGGCTCCCATCGACCTCGGTTTCCTCTACTGACAAGGAGAGACCGGCTTCCAACCTTTCCCCCAAGGCGATCCATTTCCTGGGGTTCCACGAGCTGTGCTCCCCCGACAAATATTCTTTCATGAGCTGGCTCCTGTCTTTTATCATTGCTTCCATCGCCACTCCCTCCAGTCGATCTAGCAGTTCAATCTTTTGACTTTCCAACTCCTCGATGCTTCCCTTTGCCACCCCCAGCTCAGAGGTTGTCGCTTCCAACTTGGTTTTCGAGGCCGCAGCTTCGCTTTCGGCTTCAAGCATCCTTCGCCTGGATTCCTCGGAAGCGGTTTTGGCTTCAGCCAACTCTTTCCTAAGGGCCGCGTTCGACTTCTCCAAATCTTTGGCTTTCCTCAGGCTTGCCTCGACATACCTCTGCTGGAAGATTGCATACTCCAGAGTCTGACACATTTCAATAATCCAAGTTAACCGATTGTTCCACCATAAAGTATTCAAATACAGAGTAGAGTCCATACCTCGTAGTTCCTTGCAACAGCCCTCTTAGCGGACTCCAAAGGCCCCAAGGTAAGCATCCGGCTTTCGTCTTCTTCTAAAAGCAGCCCCTCGGCGAACTGTGATAGGCTGGAGGGATCCGACATGACGGTCGTGCTCCTTGGAATTTTGATCACGACATTCTCCAAGTCTTCCTCGATGTTGGGCAACTGCTTCCTCTTCTTTGTAGACTGCCTAGACCCAGCCGACGCTTTGGTAGCCTTCTCAGTAGCCACGATGGCTTGCGATTCTTTTCTTGTAGGCTGGGACTCAGGGACAAGACCAGACTCTACCCCCTTAGTTTTCTTCTTCTTCATTCGTTCCAGTATTTCTTCGACCGATGGGAGTTTGAATTGGCTCATCCTTTCAACTACGCACAAAATTTCCTCCGGGGTTAGAATCCACAAAAACAAACTCCCTCCGTGAACGACCCGATTCGCCTAGATAATGAGTAAGACTGTCAGAATATTTTTGGTCAAGGGCAAGGGGGTACCTTCAGGACCAAAATGGACTTCCTTCCACAATGGTGTCAGTCTTAACCTCCTTTCAGCCAACACCACCTTCCAATTCCTCTCAGCCGGAGTGAGACTTAGAATATAGTTTGTGTTCGCTACGACCCCTGGTGTCACGTCGAAGCTACGGTTGAAGTTGGAACCTGCGAAACGAACAACATGAGAACATTAGAGACATGTTAAATCTGTATTCGAGGAGACAATGCTATCAACACTCACTCGATATTTCCCAGTATTCAGGAATTCTACCAGCCCCAGTCGACCCAAACACTCCCTCTCCTCTAACAAAAAATATGTTTTCTGCCACCCCTCTCTATCATTGGAAGTCAATCCGGATACAAGGTGTTCCCTCTTCTGTCGAAGGAACAAGTGGTATCTGCCCTTCTCGACCACATGCTCCTTCATATAATAAGTGTAGAGCAAATCCCTCACCCCAAATCTAATCCCTAACTCATAGGCTAAGACTTCAATCGCCATGCAGACCCTCCATGTGTTCGACATAAGTTGTGAAGGGGCTATTCTATAGTGATCAAGCACTTCCCATACGAGTCTTGGGATTGGGAACCTAAACCCGTCGGAGAAGGGACGCTCATAGAACCCGATCCAGCCGGGAATTTTGAAGTCGATTCGTTCATGCGATAAAGGCAGTCTGACTCGAACCGACTCAGGAAACTTGTACTTTATCTTGATTTCCCTCATGAATTGCTCAGTGATTCGACTTGGGGATTTTTGGTCAGAAGGTTCGTTGGTTCGCTTGTACTAGGAACTCCTGACTCAGAAGGAACGATACGTAGGGGCGGCACATCTTTGGGTATTCCAGGGGGAATTCCAACCGAAGCGACAGTCAGCTCTTCCCCCCACTCCTTGAAGTTCCTTCTCCGGATCCATCAAGAGGGGGAACCATTGTAAAGGCAAGCCTTCATATATTTCCATGGATGAATCCTCTGTACTTGAGAACGCTTCAGAAGACATTTTTTGTTTCAGTCTACAAATAACGAATCAACCTAAAACCAGCATGGCAGAGGATCAAACTAGGCACACACAACACAATCTAAATTTTTGCTATGACTCATACGAATTGAAATCTTAAATCCAGGGAAGACAGCTTGAAGATTCCTAAGAACAGTTTGAAGATTCAAAGAACTAGAGGAAGGGAAAGAAAAATACCTTAAATCGTGAGGAGAACCCTTCAAACTTGCGACCCGAGAGAGGAATGACTTGAATGAAATGAATGAGAACGCTCACGCCATTTTATAGTCTTACGCACAGTGACCCCTCGATTTCCCGCCAAAAAATCTCCTCGAAGATATTGCCGCATTAATGGCAGGTGGAGAAATCAAGGAACACGAGGGGGTAACCACAATAGAGGCTTAGTCGGTTGGACCTGCGGGGCCCATCTAAAATGGACTGTACAGTTAGGGACCTAACTAGAAATGAACGAGTTGTCCACTTAACCCCAACCGGGCAAATATCATTGGGCCTCCTCTGGTCCAGACGACACACTGCCTCGACTTGTCCCGTCTTTGAAACCAAACGGGCGGTAAACTTCCTGGACCCAACGAGTCCAGTCGACTAGGGGACAACCCCCACTGACTCACTACGAGTCAAGTCAAAGGCATGAATCACACATGTCGTATAACTTAAACTTCCTGGACCCAACGAGTCAAGTCGACTAGTGAACAATCCCCACTGACTCACTACGAGTCAAGTCAATGGCATGAATCACGCATGTCATATAACTCAAACTTTCTGGACCCAACGAGTCCAGTCGACTAGTGGACAATCCCCACTGACTCACTACGAGTCAAGTCAAAGGCATGAATCACGCATGTCGTATACTTAAACTTCCTGGACCCAACGAGTCCAGTCGACTATGGACAATCCCCACTGACTCACTACGAGTCAAGTCAAAGGCATGAATCACGCATGTCGTATAACTTAACTTCATGGACCCAACGAGTCCAGTCGACTAGTGGACAATCCCCACTGACTCACTACGAGTCAAATCGAAGGCATGAATTACGCATGTCGTATGAGTTAAACTTCTTGGACCCAAACAAGTCTAGTCGACTAGGGGACACTCCCCACGGACTCACATCAAGTCAAGTCAAAGACATCGATTACACATGTCGTGTGACTTACAACTTCCTGGTCTCGTCAAGACCAGTCGACCGACGACATCCCTCACGGACTCGTATCGGGTCAGGTTGTAAATATGGAACACACATATGGCGAGTGGCTTTCACCTACGTAGTATGGCTTCGACCCAGGAGACACAAACGCCAAGTACTCTCCAAGCCAAAGACTCATTGACTTAGAGAGTAGGGGACAAACTGTATGGGCCAAATTTGGTCCAAAGGTAATTTCCTCCTTTCGCCTAAGGCCCATTGTTAAGTATGCCCCTGAGATTCCGTAACCGAACCCAGAGAGATTCTATACGGGCCCAGGTCCAATGAGTTGCAACATCTATAACCAAAAAACCTTCCAAATGCCAGTCCACTTAATGTCAAACCGTTTCAACCTACCAACTGACAACTGCACTAAATACCCCTCATAAAGTCACGATCGTAACTGACCCCCAACGGACAAGAAATTAATGAGCAGTAAATGCACGAGCTCCCTTGGAAGCGTGTATATAAACGAAGACATGGAGAAGAGAAAGTGGTTCCCATTTCTTACATAGCTCAAGATTACTCTTTCCATAGCTCCATAAACCCCTCATTCACCGCCCTCACGGCATCTGACAGAGTCCAAGGTAACACACTTAACCTTGACCTCCAATCTATCTCATCCTTCGCTCATTTACTGACTTGGGCGTCGGAGTGTCTTCGGCACCCACCACACCGGTGGGCAGTATCTCCACGCTCACCCTACTTCCCTTGTTTTGCAGGATCTCCAGTGCCCCCTTACGAAATCTCTATTGTAGGCCTCGGTGAAAATCAGCGTCTACACTAATGGTATTATTACTCACCCTTTTCAGGTGTTATAAATTCAACTCAAACATTGCACTTTTGAAGACATCCAGAGTAAAACATGGAAGCCACTTCAAGAAGACGAGTTGAAAACATCTGTGTGTTTTGTGGTACTAGTGTTGGAGTTAAACCACAATACATAGAGGCAACACATGAATTGGGTCGAGTCTTAGTTGCAAGGAATATGCACTTAGTATATGGCAGAGGCAATCTTGGACTAATGAGGATCGTTTCAAAGGCTGTACAAGAAGGAGGCAGTCAAGTTTTGGGAATCATCCCAAAACCCTTGGCGGAGGCAAATCTTATTGGCCATCAAACGGAGAAGAACTAATCTTGACAGGTATGTCTGAATGACTAGTAGAAATGATTAACCGTGCTGATGCTTTTATTGCTTTTCCAGGTGGCTTGGGTACATTGGAGGAAATTTTTACAGTGTTATCTTGGCGAACCTGAACATACACCTGAAACCACTTGGACTGTACAACGTTGAAGGATTTTATGATTTTCTTTGTGGTGTTTCTTGATGATGCCCAGAGGAAAGGTTCGTGTCAAAACCTTTAAAAGAACTCATCTTCATTGCCAGAACTACTCCAGATCTAATTGACCAAATCTTAGCCTATGAACCACAAATTGACCCTATCATTTCAAAGATAAATTGGTCCGAGGACGATTGTGGTAAGAGGCGTAGGATTAATCTGGATCTTAACCTTTAACTTTTCGTGTAGAATTTCAGCTAACCAGGTACTATCTTCTAAACTCTTCTTCTACTTTTTAAGACATTGGGGACAATGTCTCATTTAGGTTTGGGGGAGGGAATTAGTTGATTAGTATATTATTTTTAGTTCTGTGTTGTTTTTATTTTTAGTCCAAAATTTCTCGAAAAAGACAAAAAAAATTGAATTTTTTTCAAAAATTACAAAAATATTTTGCGTTTTTGTTTTTATTTTGACTAAAAAGGTGAAATTAGTAAGAGATAGCTGAGTAAGGAGTTTCCACTCCAGAGACGTATCTCAAACCTAATTCGGAACAAGTTAATTTTTGTTTATTTCCTTTTGAATTATTTAATTTGTAAATTCTCCATAAAACTGATTAAAATGGATCTTCATATACTCAGTTGACAGGTATTATCAGCATACATGGTAACATACAAACATGAGCTGTAATTGAAAAGTTTGAAATATTCAGTGCTATAGTTTAATTGGAGGAAGCATCTATAAAAAGCGATGGAGTAAAAAAAAAAGTGTGAGGTCCGAGTTATTAAGTCTGTAAGGGTGTTTTAACACCTAATGCCCTAAAGCCAACTGGTTTGGGAGTCACTGGCCCAAAGCTCGCTACATGGATCAATGATGTTGCAAAAATATATATATCTGAAGTCTGAGTAATTAAGTCTGTAGGGGTGTCTTAACACCTGGTGCCTTAAGACAATTGGTTTGGGAGCCACCGACCTAACACTCGCTATATAGATGGAAGATATTGTATATAAATAAATAAAAAATCAAAAATCAAAGAAAAAAATCAGAAAAATTATTCTATTGCTGCAAAAAGGTGTGAATTTTGATAAAACTTTAGGACAAAAATATTACTCTCTTATCAACTGAACATGTGACTGTTGTGGGCAAAAATGAGTTTATTAATATTTTGTCTGCTGTGCATATGGAGAATGGTAAATATAATCGGAGAATTTACTTATTCAGTAATTTAGAAAGAAAGAAAACAACTAGTAACTTGGAGTAGAAGTTTCACCTGATTAGTCACTGACTTCTTTATTATCTTTTCTCTTGTCTTTTTTCTTTTGTTTGCATTAGTTTTATTATCTTTTTACTTCTATAAAACGTTTGTGGGTATCGTTGCTGTAAGCCCTCACGAGACTACAACTCGTCCACTAGGGACACCTAGGGGTTTAAAGGCTTGTTGCATATGCTAAATGCAACCGTGATCCCTACGAAAGTGGCTTAGTTTAATTTTAATTGTTTATTGTATTTTATTTTGTTGTTTTGCTCGAGGACTAGCAAAATGTTAGGTTTGGGGGTGTGATGAGCGGAAAATATATCAATATTTACCGCCCCTTTTACTTAATATTTTGTTTAGTTTTTCGGGTTTGATGAACGTTTTGATGTGTTTTAGTTTATTTTTCAGATAAAATAATATTGGGACCCAATGAAATCATTAAGGACGAAATGTGGGTCAATAAGGGCAAAAATTAGACTTGACATATTAATTTTGGAGATTGAAACTTGAAAGGGCGTTTCAACGAAGTGCAGTTTTGGAAATTCCAATTTTGCGCATATGTCGTATTTGGGCATAACGTTTTACTCCGATATCGGATTGAGCTTATTCAAGTTCCAGATTAAAGAAGACTCAAAGCTCTACAATTTTGAAAGACAAAATAATTTTGAATTCTGAAGATTTCATGCCCGAAATTGATGAACTATCCAGAAGTGTGTTGTGTGTAATTATTAAAGTCATTTTCAAAGCAAAAAATAAATTAATAAATAAATAATAAAAATTATCAAATCACCACCAAAAATGATAAGCAATTAGTGGAGCAATTAATAATGGATTTGGTGGATGATTTGATGGAGGCAAAATTTTGCCTATAAATACCAAGCCATTTCATTTGTAAATTCATACTTTCTTCTAAGGAATTCCTTAAGAATACTAAGAATATTGTATCTTGTTTGTTTATTTACAGCTTTCAGTAATTAATTTCCGCTTTCGCACTTTCTTTTCTTTACTTTTCAGTTTTTACTTTCCTCAATTTACTTTTACGCACATTACTTTTCTTTCTTTAATTTTCAGTTTTTACTTTTCAGTAATGAGGAGGTAACTCCCCTTTGCTGGGGTAAAAGGTAAAACTTTTATTACTAATATTTAGATTAATCTCCCTTAATTATAATATATAAACTAGTTAAAACTTGATTTAACGAGGATACCGCCATATTGGTCGGTTGGTAATTATTTAAATTAGTTTTAACCTGACTAAACTGGATACCGCCTGATTGGTCGGTTGGTAATTAATTATTAATTTGACTTAATCTGGATACCGCCTATATGGCTGGTTGGTAATTATCATGAAAAATTAATATATTATATTAAGGGAGATATCTAAAATAGAAGTAATAAAAGAGGATCCATTTACCTCAGCATTTTATTTTATTGTACTTTTACTTTATTTACTTTTTAGCAATTTACTTTCAGCATTTACTTTTCAGTAATTTACTTTTCAGCAATTTACTTTCAGCATTTACTTTTCAGCAATTTACTTTCAGCATTTACTTTTCAGCATTTACTTTTCAGCATTTAATTTTCAGTATTTAATTTCAGCATTTACTTTCCATCATTTACTTTTCAGAATTTTACTTTATGTCTTTTATTTTATTTAAGTTTTTACTACTTGTAAATATGTGTCGTAACTAAACCAGTTATCTGGGGTTGTGATGAAGTCCAATATCACCAGTTTATAAGGGGTTAAATTATGGTTTGGGTAATATAAAGGTTTACTTATTAAGTCTTAAGCTTAATGCGTCTTGTTAATTGTCCACAAATAAGATTGATCTGGTAAATCTAAAATAAACTTGACAAGGAATTTTAGGTTTCAGCCTTAGACTTAATAGCCCACGATCTTCCTTGAGGATAGATAACCCTTTAATAGATTTCCTTACAGGATAGACATATACCTGTCGGACGGGGGGAGCCATAATTGGAACTTAATCTTAATGAATCCAGGTAATTTGGTTGACATAAACATATGGTTCAATTGGGTTGTATTTGCGTCTGACCATCGACAGAGGCTTTCACATAATTGAGTGTTCTAGGTTAATAAACCGATATATTACACAAACATGAAATAACCACTTCATCT